>JASANB010000927.1:0-47469 GCA_030248155.1 Sabatieria punctata | reverse complement strand
ATTCAGCCGGCGGTGGCAAAACCGGTTGTACACGCGTCGGCCTCTGCCACTGGAACGGCAAACCAGCGCTCCTTTGCTTTTTGTTTACAGCCAACTGCATCTACTGTAGTTGCGGGCTCAATTTCGGTGCAGGTCCAATTTTCTCAGGACTTGTTGGGCGGCAATTTTGGTTTGGTGCCTAGCAACCTTCGTTTGCATAAGCGTGCCCTTGTCGACTACCGGCAAACTCAATCACCTTTTTGGTTCTCTCGCGTTGGGGGAGGGATTGAGTTGTTTCTTCAGTTTGTCACCTAATGGTCAAAAATTTCTATTCCTGCTTTGTCAACCCATGGCACCTAATGGATTTAGACTTGGCTTAGAACTCAAGTTTACTCCAGAACAGTTCGGGCTTTTGATCTTGCAGTGCCCTAACATTATCGAGTTGCTTTGTCGCTATACTCTGCAATGTAATCGCAGTGTTTCCAGCTCTCGATGCCTCACACGTCTGTGCCAACTTGACTCGCCATTGTGCACAGCCTGTCAGTCAGTAGCAGCAGTTTCTCGGTCATTTGCTCTGCTGTGTCTTTGTTTTCAGGCAGCTCCTCCTGTCTTAAGCACTTTGACTGATTTGGCTTCTCTGTCTTTTGTTTCTTTAGTGGGCATTGCCGGGCAGAAGAAACCAGGCCACAAAGAAGCTCTGACCGCGCTCTCATTAGTGGACAACTTAGTCGCCAGAGTTGTCAGATGGTCTGTTCGCTGCCAAGGAAGGAAGTGGGCGCAAGACAGGAGAAAAAAGAAGAGCGCAAACTGTAGATCACCTTCTGGATTCAGCACTCTTCTCTTGTTTGTTGGGAGTGTCAAATCCCTTACGATTTGAATTTACGCAGTTTGCGTATTTTGTCTTGCTGCATATAGCGTATTGTTAACTTTGAATTCCTTTTGTTTTCTTTTGATCTGTTACGGTAACTTTGTGCTGCTTGTACTGTAGTTTGTGTGCATGCTGTGATAACTGCACGTTTGCTCCAGTCAGGCACTGGAGCTGGTTGATATTTCTGGGTGTTGGAGCTGGTCTTTGCTGGGCAGCGTGCGTGACCGGCTGCATAAAGAGAAAGGAAAAGGAGGAAGAGTGAGCGTGTGTTTAGTTTAGTGCGCCGGCCTAGGGCTGTGTGCAGAGAGGCAAGAAGGCTTTGGCTGCCCTTCTCCAGTCGTCGCGGCATTGGCTTTCGTTTCCTTGTTCGCCTCGCCTTGACATCACCCGTTGTCCGCTGTTCAGGTGATCACATGTAATCATGCTGATACTTAGAGTTAACATAGGAATCATATGGTTTCTAAACCTGTTTCAAAAACTCATTCGGAGAGTTTCTATACCAAGAAATCTCTCGGAAGCTTTGTTCGTTTAAATCGTTTACGGTTTTCGACGCGAATTTATTGAGTAGATACGGTAGCTTGGCAATTTACGGTCTGACCGGGATACAAGTAAAGGCTACTGACGCGACGATGCCGTCTGGTGATAAAGGACAACTAACCCCTTGGTGGGGTGGCTGATCTGTTTAACTAAAGCCAAACTATAGATCGAAAGCTATGCTAGAGCATGAACAAATGCTTAAATTAATCCTGATTCTAAACCTAAAGCCTAAAAATATAGTCTAGTGCGCATGTTGTAGCCCTGTTAATTTGCTATCGTTTGATATAGAATACTATAGGGAAGCAGAAGAAAGTTTTTGTGAAAATCGAGCATTTTTGTCCACCGCCAAACTTTTTGAAATAGACTTTAGTTTAGTACTGTACGTTCGTACTTAATCTGCAGCAAAAGAAAAGAAATAAACGAATAAACGGCTGCAATACAGTAGCCAGTTTCCAATCGGATACTGCATAGAAATACTGTACGTAGTTACCATCATTGGTTTGCTTCGAAGTTGCAGGTTTGTTGCGCACAGCTTGGTTTGGTCTGCTCTCTGAAAAATATGGCTGACTGTAAATGGTGTCAGAAAACCCCAAAAACCCACTAGATGTTGGAACGGCTTACTCAAACTCAATGTTTCTTAGCTAAAACAGCGACTAAAAGTTTAGAAACTTGGAAATTTTCTAACATACTGTAGGTATGGCACCAATTTTGTTACTTACTACTCTCTAGCTTTGTGATTGATCGGCAATGGCGACATTTCTTTAGCTATACTTTTATCCCGCAACTACCAGGCAGAAAGACACTTGTCTTTAGCACACGCGAAACCCTTAGTTTGAACCTGTGAACTTTTATTTTGAAATAAATCTATTCATTAGAAGTGCTGTTTTATTTAATTCTGGCGGTAGGCGCTATTAGCGTGTTTTCTACTCTACGCTTGCCGCCAAGTGCCCATGGCACCACAGTGGCCTAATGTGGTGGTGGTGGTATCATATATGGTGCCGGTACCTTAAACGGCGCGGGTACCATATACAGTATAGATAAACAAAATGTCCCATCGCTTTTTCGGCCTTCACTCAAACGTTTCGTTCTCAGTCACTTCTTTACCGATTTGGCTCACATTTTCAGCAAAAATTAACAACATGGTTGGCTAAATATTCTGCAAGTGTGGTGCCAAAATTCCGACTCATACTGGTTTTATGACCCGAAAACTAGGAATGAGGGTGGTCCACGCAAATTTAATTTTTTTTGGTAATACAAGGATTACAGGCTTGAAACTTGCAGGAATGATTGGTGTTGCTATTGGGCATAACATACTAAGCGGGCAGCCCTGTAGCTCAAAGGGCACTAAAATGGGGGAATTTCAAAAACATGACGAAATATGACTTTTCTTCGTAAAACCGGCAAAATGACGATGCTAAAGATTTTCAATTTTCAAAAAACGCTGCAGGGATGGTTACTATGGTGTGGAACAGAGCTTAAATGTCAGGTTCATTTATTTGTCGAACTTCCTGCTACAATCTATGTTGATTAACAGCAGATTCAGTGCTTTGATTCTAGAAGGTGCAGATTTCTTAGCTGTGGGATTTTCACTCATGTTTTTGAAATTCCCATATTTTAGTGCCCTTTGAGCTACAGGTCTGCCCGCTTAGTATGTTATGCCAAATAGCATCACCAATCATTCCTGCAAGTTTCAGGCCTGTACTCCTTGTATTACCGAAAAAAAATATATTTGCGTGGACCACCCTCATTCCTAGTTTTCGGGTCATAAAACCAATATGAGTTGGAATTTTGGCACTAAACTTGCAGAATATTTAGCCAATCATGTTGTTAATTTTTGCTGAAAATTTGAGCCAAATCGATAAAGAAGTGACTGAGAACGAAACGTTTGAGTGAAGGCCGAAAAAGCGATGGGACATTTTTTTATCTATACTGTATGTTGCCACTAGTAGCTTAGGTACCGATAAGATATATGAAGCCAGCCCAGTACTATAAATGGCCTTTTCCTGACTGTATACTAAATACGAGTTTCTCACTCATTATTCGGTTTCAAAAATCCTACGGTATGCACCGGTCCCATCTCTACTCGCAATTTGCATAGATACAGTACGTATGTACAGTAAGTTTATAATACGAGTATATAGTGCCCAAACCCATAGCATACAGGACCCATAGCATAGCATACAGAATTCACCACTCTATCACCCATGTATAATAGGCATACCTTGCGCTCCAGGAGAGAACACTGCACTTGGCGGTTTGCTATGAAAGCTGGGAATGGGTTGCAGATGCCGATCCTGGATAGGATTGGTCGGCTGAGGCATGCAGAAGCAACAGCCAATCAGACAAGTTAACAAGAGAAACATATCGACTCTGAGCGCCTAAACTTTCGGTAATGGCGGCTGGGTGACTAGCAATTTTTCGATCAAACTTTGGCCCAGTTTTTGGGGCTTTTTCTCGGTTCGATCTAAGAGATCAATCTAGTCAAAAACAGTTTCCTTTCCGCCTCAATTGCATTCTATTTATGGTTGCTGATGTGCAAACACGTATTCAGGTGTACAGTAGTATATACAATGAATAAAGCACACATAATCAGTACATAACAGAAAATCCGTAAAACTCGTCTCTGTATCTGTAGGTCAGTACCAAATCGACAGTACTTGTCAGGGCACCGAAAAGAAAGAGAACCTAAAAACTTGACTATTGTCATCGACAATCTTTTACATAGCTGCTACTTGACAGCTTATGATTGATTGAAACACAATTTCAGTAGCATTTCCATTCCATGTTGGATTTGGATCTCAAAAAACGTGGGACACGCAATTTAGGCATAATAAAATTTGCCCAGACAGCACCAGCTGCAAACATACTAAAGCTTCAACCGACCCCGGAAAGCAGCCAGGAGATAATGAATGCGTATTTTCTGTCAGGAGTATGCAGCACTGCTGAGCCAACCAAGATTTCGAACCAGCCAACCAATACATCAATTAGCATAGTTGCCAAACAGTAACACAACTGCTAAAACACAGCCAGTGATACAGTGGGGCCGTCCATAAACGACGTCGTTCCAAAATCCCGATTTTTCGATCCCCCCTCCCCCCAAAATCGCCTTGCGTCGTTTCTGGGGACCCTCTCCCACTAGGCGACGTAGTTTTCCGTTTACCCCCCCCCCCGATAAAAGTGCAGTACATGCAGTACTGTCATTTTTTCTTGTTGCCATGCTGTGCAATGAATTGAATAGATCCATTCAGCCACGCTGGGAAGCTTTTCTGAATGTAGAAATCTTTGACAGAATGTACATAAATCGAAAATAACACATTCAAAATTCCCTAAAATTCCGAAAAAAACGACGTCGTTTTTTGCTACCCCCTCCCCCTCCTGGTGCGTCGTCTATCGTCGCATTTCAGCCGACCCCCCTCCCCCCCTCTGGAACGACCTCGTTTATGGACGGCCCCTCAGGCACTTTACGCCGTTTATGCTACTGCCACCATATATGGCACCTCCACGGTCGGGGCCTGTGGTGGTGGTGGTACCATCATATAACATACATGTACTAGGGGGGTTTGGGGGGGTTACCCCCCCCCTGCTGGAAAGGCCAAACCCCCCCTGACCCCCCCCACCCCCCCCAAGACAGGTTAAGGGACCCCCCCCCCCCCGACCAAAAAATACAAGTGGTGGTAGTGGCTCCAGTATTAACAAACTGGGTCAGAAATCACTAATTTTTAGCCTAAAATTCACTTGAAAAGCCTTTGGAAACGGAATTTGGCGTTTCCACTGCTTATATTTAAGAAAAATCGGTGTTTTTGGAAGCTCTTTTTGTCATTTTTTGCTTGTTTTTAGCTTTAAAACGCTATTTGGCAGCTTAAAATAGCGATTTTTAGCGTCCTTACTGAAAAAAACGTGCTAAAAACGCATTTATAGGCGTTTTGGAGCTTTTTGAAAGTTGGTACCCCCCACCTGGGCGAAACCCCCCCCTCGACCCCCCACCTGAGGAAACCCCCCCTACCCCCCTCCCCCCAGGTCGGCCCGGAGCTGTTACATGTATGTCATATAAGGTACCGGTTCCTAGGCTAGAGCGTCCATAAATGGTACCCCCCACGTTCGGAGCCTGTGGTGGTGGTACCATATAAGGTACAGCACAGGTACCCTGGCACCATATATGGTACCCCACGTTCGGCCACTGTGGTGATACCATATATAGTAGTACCGGCACCATATATGGTACCACTCTGTTCAAATTTCGTACCATATATCGTACTGGTACCATATATGACAGGATTGTGAGTACTGTTGATTGGGTATACCGAACCCATACCGAAAAATGGGTATTTTTGCGAATACCTACCCAATAAATACCTACCGATTCCAGGTATTTTAATAAATACCCATACCGGGTATACCGATTATTTTGCGAATACCCAGGTATTTGGGAATCGGTATTTTTTGTCCAGCTTAGTGCTATTTTTATCGAAAATTCCCTATAATCACAATGTTTTCTTTGTAATTTTGCGTTTTGTGGCATGCAGAAACACGTTCTATTACGATACCTCTCCTAAATATCGAATTTGAAGGATTTTTAGCCCATTTTTTAGCTCCCTGCCCCAAACTTGCTTTGTTATTTGAAAGCGTTGGTCTAATTTTGGCCCAACTTCACACTGCTCCCCTTAATAATCAAGTCTCTATGTACTTGATGTACAGTACATTCACAATCAACAAAATAGCTCCGCATTTTGTGACTGCTTGTTGGATCTCCATACTGTACACTAGCAGGCCTTAAAACTACAGTACAATGAAAGAAGTGGCGTATCCAGGGGGTGTAGGCTGAGTACACCCCCTTTGCACAGTGGAGGTCGTTCCAGTGGAGAAAGTCGGTCAAAAATAAGCGAAACTAATGAATTATGTATCAAAACTGTCTATTTTGTGCTCAGAATGCCTTTTAAATGCGTTTTTGAGGGCTAAATTTTCAAAATTTTCTGGCCCTGGTCGGTCAGAAAGCCCACTATAAACTACGAAAACTTGTAACTTCTGTCAATTTTAAGGCTGGAATGTGTCTTAAACGCTTTTTTGAAGGCCAAATTTTGCTAAATTTTCTTACCCTGATTGGGCAGCGGGCAAACCAGGCACTTTCAAAATTTTACACCCCCACCCTTTCCGAAATCCTCGATACGCCACTGAATGGAAGCATTTCTCTCAGCCAAAATTGTTCATGGAAACGATTTTCACTCAAGCAAAACTAAAAAAATTTTGAAAAATTCCTAAAAAAGCTGTGAATCCCGTTGCTTTTGATGAATTTCGTAGTTTACTATTTACTTGGAAATGATTAAATCCATGGCCTTGCCCTTGTAATGGGAAATTCTGTGTTTTGACTTTGTATAACATTTTCTGCAAATACCGAATAAATACCGGTATACCGGTATTTTTGCGAATACCTACCCATACCGAACCGATTCCCGGGTATGCCGAAAAATACCTACCCATACCGAACCGATTCCTGAAAATCCCATACCCAAACAACAGTAATTGTGAGGTGTGTTTTTTCCGGTGTTTTTTTCCGTTTTTTTTCCGGAAAAAAACCTGTTTTTTTCCTAAGGGTCGGAAAAAAACATAAATCGCGGAAAAAAACTCAAGCTAAAAATAGCTAATTTATGTCATTTGTCTAACCAAAAATGGATTTTTGCGATGTATAATAGGCCATACTGACTCAAAACTGTTAGAAAAACAACAGAAAATACCAAATTTGGCATGATAAAACAAAAATGCAACTGCTGTAAGAAAATTTGCATATAGGGTTTAAAGATGAAGACTGTCAGGTACTGTTTCATGCCTGTTTCGTGATTTATAATTATGTAACACGTGTATTTCTGGTCTGAAAAGACTGAAGAAGGTCCTAGAAAGCGTTAGGAATCATAAAACCAGTTTAGGATACTCAGAACTTGGGCTGGAGTTTTTTCCGCGATTTAGGAAAAAACCGAAAAAAAAACCGGAAAAAAACTGGAAAAAAACAGGCCGAGGTTTTTTTCGGAAAAATATACAACCCTGATATATGATACCTGCACCCTTGGCTATGGGTGGGGGTACCATATATGGTACCGCCACCGGCCCCAAACGTGAGGGTACCATATTTGGTGCCAGTACCATATACTGCGTTAAGTGCCGAGTGCAATAATCAATATATAGGTAGTACACTGTACGTACCCTTAGTGTATGCTTGGCCCGGTGACCATAGCGCATTAGCGACATGTACAAGGACAGAACGACCAAAATCGACGTTAATAAAACAACATACTGTACTCTGTACAGCCTGGAACCAAGGAGAGAAAGATGAGCAAAAAATTACGTATTGTTCTTTTCTTACGCGTAGTCGCTCCAAACTGCGATTCCGACAATAGATGCGCACTGATTGGCATAGAGTACGGTATTGCTCTCAGAACAACCAGCGCCCCATCCAGTTAGAACGCACAGCACCGCAAAAAGCAAAAGTGCCTGCAATGTTAATAATTCTTCCAATATATCCAATATACAGACAGGGACCCTGGGTCCGTCAAAAAGTTTTCACTGAAGAAATCCTCTTCAGGCCATTTTTTACAATTTCTTCAGCTAAGAAAATTGCTAAAATTGCCCGTAAAATAGCGATTTTTAGCAGCATCAGAGCCAAACCAAAATTATCGTTACTAGCGATTTTCAGCAGATGACCCATGTGATCGGTTGGTCAACCTTAAAGTGTATTTGTACTCATGTAGAAAAAATCGTCCAGCGATCTTTCTGTGGGCGACACGTTTGTAATATACGCACGACCAACAAGTAGCGTGACATATTCCGCCTGCAACAACGCCTGGACAATATCGCGCGGCAGATTGGTGCGTATATTATTTACAAAAGGACAGTGGAACGAACGAACGAACGAACAAACAAACAAACAAACAAACGTGTCACCCAACAGAAAAGTGGGCGGGCGGTTTTTACTAATGAATACAACTTAACGTATAGAATTTGTGGCACAAGTTCACTGGTACTGAACAAGTTGATACGTTCAGACTGTATCGGATTAATAGCAGCACATATAGAAAAAAAGAAAGTAGGTACACTTTGCCTGTCCTCATCTTATTGCTAGGTAAAATTCGTACCGCATGCAAGCATCTCAAAAGAGCGATTACTAGTCTTGACTCCATCACTGCGCTTCTTTGTTTTTCTAGCCGCCTGGCATTTCCGTTAGAAGGAAGCAAGTAGGAAGCTGACACACAGGCAGGTGGTTGCTGAATAACGGCTACAATGTAGGCAAAAAGAGTATGAGAAAGCGGAGCGGGCAGTTCGCCTCCAAGCTAAGCCGGCGTGTAAACAGGTCTTCAAGAGACCAAACAAACCTGTCTTGTCAAACTGTTTTACGATATAATAATCCGGCCAGTAGGCAGGATTGGATTTTCTAGTGTGCTTTCGGCACAGATGGCAAACACATAAAAATTCGGTTACAGCTGGCAAGGCGGAACTTTCGTGAATTGTGTAAGCTATTTGTAGCATACTGTATGTATTCCTTGTTTGCTGTTGAAACGCCTTTATACATTTATGTAAGCCACCTCATCAACCATTAGTCACTGATTCTAAGTAAGAGGGGGCATGCAAAAATTATGTAATAGTATTTTCCTGTTTTTCGACCCCGCCTCCCCCTAATAATCGCCCATAATAATTTCCTCCCCCCCTTAAATTACGTAGTAATTTGGTTACCCCCGCCCCCCTACCTCGCAAAAAAATTGCGGCTGTAACTCTTCAAAAAATTGAATTTCAGGGGTAGTCAACCCAAATTTTTGCGTGCAATTCAAAGTAAAATGACGTTTTATTAAAATCACATCTGTACACAGTAACAGTTGATAATTTTCTTAGTTGATGTGCTACAACTATGTACGTATAGTCTTAGTTTATAAACTCTTAATGAAATGTTAAAGGTCACCAGTGTTGCCATTTAGCATTTGAAAAGTTGGAAAGCCGTAACTTAAACAGCAGCTGCCTCCTCTAATCTAAATGTTCATCTAAGTGAAATTCAGAAAATGCAAGTCCAATGGCTTGTACATGTACTGTACGTCAAAACAATTATAATTATGGCCAATTCAGTGATTTCTGCACTTTAAAAATACTACATAATAACCCTTTGGGGAAGACTCCACGCCATATGGCGTATGAAAATTAGCGCGGTATTGGAGTACTGTCCCGATTAAGAACAATATCGTAAATCAATATCGCAACTGCTACCGGATTAGCGTTTCCAATCCTCTCTGGGGGCGTAATATTGAAATCGGCGCGATTAGCCGAGTTCTTCAAATCTGAAGCCGATTAGGATCTGATTGGTTTTGATTTCGGGCGTGTATGATTACAATTGATATCTAATAGCGGTCTAATTCAAAATAAAATCAAATCGGAACGGCGTCTTATAAGCGGTTTCAGTTCGTAGTCATTTCTAATCCTCCCACCGAGCCCGAACGACGAATTTCTAATCGGAACGCCCTCATTGGAATAGCGAGTCACAATTTCGTCAAAAAATCAAATTAGTTCGACAAGAATTAGCCCGAAGTTAGATGGTCTGCTCGAAGGGGATAATCAAATCGACAACCCCCTCCAACAGCCGCAATAATTAGTAATGATTTGGCGAACCCCTTCCCCCTCATGCCGTTACGTAATTTTTGCACGCCCCCTAACGCCTCAAACTCCTGTCGTCGTAACAAGTTCTAATTTTAGTCCTAATAATTTTCCGAAATATCGCCACTAAGAGAGCATAATTTCTAAACCTCCAGACGTGTGAACGAACACTAATCAAACTGCCTCATTTAGACAATCATAAGTGTACATCCAAGCACTCCAGCACGAACTTGAGCTGCAGAAGGACATTGATGCAATCAGTGCCCATGTTCGTTCTCTCAGACTGACCGTCAATGCCAACAAAACGCAGCACTTGGTGTTTGGACGGCACACTTCAGCTCCAAATCTGACCACTCGTCTATCGCTAGAAGGGCAGCCTATTGAACAGGTAGACGTGTACAAATATCTGGGCGTTCAATTAGATAGGCGACTCTGTTTTGGCCCACATGCTAGAAATGTCTCCAACACTGCTAAACGTGCCTCAGGTGTACTCTGTAGAACAGTCAGGCACTTAACGCCGTTTATGGTACCGACACCATATAAGGTGCCGGTACCATATATGGTACCGGTACCGTAGGTAGTGGTACCATATATGGTACCGGCACCATATAAGGCACCGTCACCATATATGGTACCGGTACCATAGATGGTACCCCCCCCTTCGGGACCTGTGGTGGTAACATATATGGTACCGGTACCATATAAGGTGACGGTACCATATATGGTGCCGGTACCATATATGGTACCGGCACCATATATGGTACCCCCACGTTCGAGGTCTGTGGTGGTACCATATATGGTACCGGTACCATATATGGTGACGGTACCATATAAGGTGCCGGTACCATATATGGTACCGGCACCATATATGGTACCCCACCTTCGCGTTTTTCCGGTACCGGTACCATATATGGTACCACTCTGTTCAGATTTCGTACCATATATGGTACCGGCACCCATGGCCATGGGTAGGGGTACCATATATGGTGCCGGTACCATGTATGGTGACGGTACCATATTGGGTGCCGGTACCATATATGGTACCGGTCCAATATATGGTACCACCACAGTCGCCGAACGTGGGGGCACCATATATGGTACCGGTACCATATATGGTGACGGCACCATATATGGTGCCGGTACCATATATGGTACCACTACCTTCGGTACCGGTACCATATATGGTACCGGCACCTTATATGGTGTCGGTACCATAAACGGCGGAAAGTGCCTGACTGTAGAAGGTTTAGGAAGTTTGCACCCAGCCATGTTTTAGAGTCGGTTTATCACTATTGTATTTTGCCAGCTATGGACTACGCTGTACAGGTATGGTGGCCCCCAGCGGCCTGTCATCAGGTTTTAGTAGAGAGAGCGCATAGATTTATGATTCGGCACTTTGTTAATAACTTTCGTTTCAATGCTTCATACGTGAGTCTGTTGAGTGGCGCTAATAATCTCGGTAGTTTGAAGTGGACATCTGTCTGTCAATTGGCTGTTATTCGACGCACAATTATGTTGTACAAATACGTGAATGGTATAAGTTATCTGCCTATTAATTACCTGTGTCCTGTTGCTGTTAGACGCAGTCGTAGACTTCAAACAAATGAGCTACAGTATGTCATTCCGTCTGGTGCCACCGTCACTTTCTTGTACAATGCTATTTCTATGTGGAACACCCTTCCAAACGATGTTGTGCACAAAAACTTTGCTGGTTTCAAATCCTATTGTAAATCTGATGTTTTTTTTCAACATTTGCAGGAGTCTCAGTTGGTAACAGTGCAGTAGTTTTATTGACTGTTATGTATTGTACATTTGTTCTTTATTTGAGTCTCCAACCCCTCGTTTGAACCATGCTGTTGGTGTGGGTTGAGAGAATAAAGTTGAAGTTGTACATCTAGTGGCTAAACTGTATACATACTGCCTGTGAACAAAACAAAATACAATGGTATACGCAAAGTTCAAGTTTCAAGTAATACCTACTGGCCATCACCGGCTTTCGGCGGTCTGGGTTGGGCTTTACGTCGACTACTTCCAGTCGCTTCGACCGGTTCAAACAACCGTCTCAGGGACGCCGGGGCCTCCGTGACACATGGGATAGCGTAAACTAAAGTCTGTTCAAAAATCTTTGGCGCTGGGTACATCCGGCAGTGTCCCGAATTTATGCGTGATGTGAACCCCATACATGTATATATGGATCTGTTCCTCTCATCAACGAGACTACTATACTGTTCCCGAAATTTGCATATTGAACTTTAGTTAGAAGCAAGAGGCCTGACAAAAAAATCGACTTTTTTGGAAAAGCGCCAATTTTTGTGCCGTTACCAGATTCGCATTCCCCAATCTTCAGGCATCTCGAAAATACTACCATATACGGGTCTACGATCAACCCTACCAAAGTTACACTCGATTTTCTAATGCCGACAAGCGGTCAAAATTTTGCTCTCCCATAGTTAAGCACAAAAATTCATTCAAGATCGAACACATGGGGGTTTTTTTCCTCCAATCAATTTCAGCTTCACGGTTCTATGTTATTTCGGACATGCTGAATCCAGCGGTCACATTGGTTTTGCTCTACGACTTTGATTTTTGCTAGAAATTTGACCTCGAAGTTAGGGTGTACACCTGAATTTCAGAAAGGCATTACCCAACGTATCTTGTGTGGCCCTGATCAAAACCCCATACATGTATATATGGATCTGTTCCTCTTATCAACGAGATTACTATACTGTTCTCGAAATTTGCATATTTTACTTTGCTTAAAAGAAAGGGGCCTGACAAAAAAATAGACTTTTTTGGCAAAGCGCCAATTTTTGTGCCGATACCAGATTCGCATTCCCCAATCTTCAGGCATCTCGAAAATACTACCATATATGGGTCTACGATCAACCCTACCAAAGTTACACTCGATTTTCTAATGCCGACAAGCGGTCAAAATTTTGCTCTCCCATAGTTAAGCACAAAAATTCATTCAAGATCGAACACATGGGAGTTTTTTTCCTCCAATCAATTTCAGCTTCACGGTTCTACGTTATTTCGGACATGCTGAATCCAGCGGTCACATTGGTTTTGCTCTACGACTTTGATTTTTGCTAGAAATTTGACCTCGAAGTTAGGGTGTACACCTGAATTTCAGAAAGGCATTACCCAACGTATCTTGTGTGGCCCTGATCAAAACCCCATACATGTACATATGGATCTGTTCCTCTTATCAACGAGATTACTATACTGTTCTCGAAATTTGCATATTTTACTTTGCTTAAAAGAAAGGGGCCTGACAAAAAAATAGACTTTTTGGCAAAGCGCCAATTTTTGTGCCGATACCAGATTCGCATTCCCCAATCTTCAGGCATCTCGAAAATACTACCATATATTGGTCTACGATCAACCCTACCAAAGTTACACTCGATTTTCTAATGCCGACAAGCGGTCAAAATTTTGCTCTCCCATAGTTAAGCACAAAAATTCATTCAAGATCGAACACATGGGAGTTTTTTTCCTCCAATCAATTTCAGCTTCACGGTTCTACGTTATTTCGGACATGCTGAATCCAGCGGTCACATTGGTTTTGCTCTACGACTTTGATTTTGCTAGAAATTTGACCTCGAAGTTAGGGTGTACACCTGAATTTCAGAAAGGCATTACCCAACGTATCTTGTGTGGCCCTGATCAAAACCCCATACATGTACATATGGATCTGTTCCTCTTATCAACGAGATTACTATACTGTTCTCGAAATTTGCATATTTTACTTTGCTTAAAAGAAAGGGGCCTGACAAAAAAATTGACTTTTTTGACAAAGGCCAATTTTTGTGCCGATACCAGATTCGGATTCCTCAACCTTCAGGCATCTCGAAAATACTACCATATATAGGTCTGCGATCAACTCTACCAGAGTTACAGTCGATTTTCTAATGCCCACAAGACAACAACACTTTCTGAAATTCAGATGGACACCCTAACTTAGAGGTCAAATTTCTAGCAAAAATCAAAGTCGTAGAGCAAAACCAGTGTGACCGCTGGATTCAACATGTCCGAAATAATATAGAACCGTGAAGCTCAAATTGGTTGGAGGAAAAAAGTCCCATGTGTTCGATCTTGAATGAATTTTTGTGCTTAACTATGGGAGAGCAAAATTTTGACCGCTTGTCGGCGTTAGAAAATCGAGTGTAACTTTGGTAGGATTGATCGTAGACCCATATATGGTAGTATTTTCGAGATGTCTGAAGGTTGGGGAATGCGAATCTGGTATCGGCACAAAAATTGGCGCTTTGCCAAAAAAGTCGATTTTTTTGTCAGGCCCCTTTCTTCTAAGCAAAGTAAAATATGCAAATTTCGAGAACAGTATAGTAATCTCGTTGATGAGAGGAACAGATCCATATATACATGTATGAGATTTCGGCCAGGGCCACACAAGATACATTGGGCTATGCCTTTCTGAAATTCAGGTGGACACCCTAACTTCGAGGTCAAATTTCTAGCAGAAATCAAAGTGGTAGAGCAAAACCAATGTGACCGCTGGATTCAGCATGTCCGATATAATATAGAACCGTGAAGCTGAAATTGGTCGGAAGGAAAAAACCCCCATGTGTTCGATCTTGAATGAATTTTTGTGCTTAACTATGGGAGAGCAAAATATTGACCGCTTGTTGGCGTTAGAAAATAGAGTGTAACTTTGGTAGGGTTGATCGTAGACCCATATATGGTAGTATTTTCGAGATGCCTGAAGGTTGGGGAATGCGAATCTGGTATCGGCACAAAAATTGGCGCTTTGCCAAAAAAGTCGATTTTTTTGTCAGGCTTTTTGCTTCTAACTAAAGTTCAATATGCAAATTTCGAGAACAGTATATAGTAGTCTCGTTGATGAGAGGAAGAGATCCATATATACATGTATCTGGTTCACACCACGCATAAATTCGGGACACTGCCGGATGTACCCAGCGCCAAAGATTTTTGAACAGACTTTAGTAAACTACCCGTGACCAAGACGCCAGTCAGTGTGTTGCACTTATGGATGGAGGTTTGACTGTACCTTCTGTAGAACGATCGTTTTGCCTTGCTTATCTTTATACACAGTGATAAACTACATATGCACTGGGGCTAATAAAACCAAATAACACTGGAATATCAAAAATACAAGCAATCCAAAAATAATATCGGAAAAGAAACCCCCAAAAGAAAAGATCTTACTATAGCAAACAATAACGAAAATACGGAAAAAGGACTTTCACATCTGGCATATTTCTCTGTCATAAGCTATTTCACTTCAGTGACAAGATTTTCAGCAGCTGTTTGTCTGGTCTTGAGCAGTACCCTACTGCGTACGTTTTGAGCTGGACCCACACTCTTCTTCTGAACAGCTCCACAACCCAACAACTCAGCCATGGCATGTCTAATGGTTCTATTGAAAGTCAAATAAATCACAGGATTGATGGTATAATTGGCGGCAAGCAAGTAAGCTATCATATAAAATGCCCATTCACTCAACTCCATCTGCACTGACACATACCAACTACTATCCATGATAATGTAGACCAACATTATGATCAAAAACTGCAGACACAGTTTTAGGTCAACCTGGTTGGCACTATGTCGTTGTGCCTGGCTTTTAGCACATCGCTGTTTTACTAACTGAACAGACACAGCAGTGTACAGCACACTGGGTACAGTGATACACACAAAGTCAATGCTTGTATGCATGCTCATCACAGGGTTGGCCACGTTATTAGGGTTCAGATAAGCAGTCATGACCCACTGTTTGTCCCAGACAGACAGACAACAAGGCAAGACAATATTGAGAATCGACTCCACCACAGCGGCAATCCAACAGAAGCTTATCAGACAGAGAGTGTTACGCATGCTACACACAATGGGGAAGTGGAAAGGAAACAGGACCCCTACGAACCTGTTGAAAGCTAGCATGATCATGTGCAGCGCAGTGCAACACCAGCCCATGCTGGCCAAGTGTCCAGTGACTTTAGGACTCCATGCAAAACTGTACCTATCTATAAGCGATTCCACACTACCCAGTATGCTGGGCACAGTGGTGAAGAGGTCGGCACAGGCCAGACTGGCGATCAGCAACAGACCGGAGCCGTTAGTGCGCCATTCAGTGTGTTTGAAGATGGAAATAATGATCAGCAGTTGCATGACCGAGCCTGTGGAGTAGATGGCAAGCAGACCAGTGGCTACCACCGACTGTAGTTTGATGCAGCTGGATGATATCGAATCGTTCATCTTTTGAGCTGGGTCGACCACTAACTGACTGAACTGCTAGTTAGTCAATCAGGCTGTTTGCTGTCTGGATTTCTTGCTTCATGCCTGAAGTTGCCCTAATTAGATGTTTACCATGTCTAGCCGATTGGCTCACTTGTTAATCCAGACGCCCAAGTGGCCTTAATTGGGCTCCAGGATCACCAGACCATGCAATTACCTGCCATACAAACTCAACTTGCTAGGTACCTACATATACAGACAGACTTATTAAGCTGGATGGCTGAGCCCTACTGTGTTCATAGTAGTGGATAAAATCTTTTTTTTTCGAACAATTTTTATTATTACGAATATGGTTAGTAGAACACAGATATGGGTTAGAAAAGGATGCACTGAGCAGCTGGGTCAGAGTCCTTGACATGTATGTGTGTGATGTAGAGCAGTTTATCTTGATACTTGAGGTTTGATTATGGCTTTTACTGTTTCCTTAATTATTGAAGAATTTCAAAGAAACGCAAGTATTTGTCCCAAATTTCGGTAAAGGCATCTTCCTTCTTCAGCATAATACTGGCATAATATGCAGTTTTCAAGCTTGCCGTTATAAAATGCTTAAAGGTCATATCGGAAAATTCTTTAACTTCCCGTCGTGCTAAGCTGTAGTGGATAAAATCTGTGTCTAACACACAACTGATGATAAAACAAAATGTTGCACTTGCAACATTCAGGCGATGACTAACTTAAACACAACAGCCACACCGTTTTACTAGCAGACATAATCTAGAGATGTGATGCAGAGCAGGAAAGATAGGTGAAAAAGGCTTCTTGAAATATCTTCTAACTATTCCGTTAAGCATTGTTTTGGAACGTGCAATGGAAGTGTGGAAGGCTGTTGCCTGTGCAAAATTGCGTCAGGATTCAGACAGTGCAAAACAACCATGATATTTCGTTTCTAACGCAATGCGCTTCTGTCTGTGCCTTCCACTGGTTCAGAGATTGCCCTTATAAACGGAAGCATGTAAACCACTAGCCGTGTGCTCTTTTTGGGCTGTTCTTTGTAATGCTGGTTAGCTTTGTACTCCCTTAAGACAGATCGCGTGACAGATCGACAGACAGTCCCGCTGCTAACTACAGTATATTGCAATGGCGGCGGCAAAATCAAATTCCAAATGCGCCACAACGCACCAAGAGGTCAAAGGCCAGGCGCACAGTGCATTAGCTGGGCTAAAACAGGTTTTACGAAATTTGAAGGCTAATGTTTCAAAAGGTTCACATCCTGGCCCAACCAGGCAACTTCAAAATTTTTACACTCTCGATTGCCAAATCCTGGGTACGCCATTGCCTGACCACAAACCAAATAGTTGAAAATGCAGATGTTAAGAATAAGACAAAACCAAAAACAAAAAGACAGAAAGCAATTTAGCACGCCCTTCAATTTCCGGCTGCATAGTCTAGCTGGTTTAACATAGTAGTAACCAGATGCCTTAGCAGCCTTCCATATCTAGAGCCAATTACAACAAGCAGTTTGTCAGCAGCATTCTGTAGAGTAGCCTTCCAACTTCAGGTATCTACCTTCGGTTTAATGAAATAAACCAGAAGCTTAGATAGCCATCCATCTTCAGGCACGCATGTACCAGGTTTCGCCTTTAACCTTGAACCTGTGTACAGCCGCTAGTGGTTAAGGCTACTAAGAATAACTAAGCCTGAGCCTCGAACTAAGCTTGACTCTAAGCCAGAACCTACATACATAATCCTAAGTACTGTTTCCCAGTTAACTATACATTGTATCTCAGTTTCAACAAAGTGAACACAAGCAACAGCAGGAAAAGAAGCACCAGCAAGAATTTTCTCTAACTTTATCCCTAACTTGAACACATTCAGTACAATACTTTTCTATTTGCCGATCTACTGTCAGTCTAAAGACTGACTTTTGTCCATATTTGGTTACAGCCATACTTTAGCTATATGCGTGTAGCGTAAACAACCTTGCTTGGGTATACAATGTATATCCTGGCAGCACCTCAGGCCCCAGGCCAAGCTGGGAAAGATAGGGATAATGGATGATTATGTCTGAGTCTAGTAAATTCCTAGTAAATTGCTAGCATATTTCTCGCTCCCTCAATCCGAAATAAACTAGCTATTTATTTGCCAGGCGGCGCCCCAAGATTACCTTGCTAGGAATTTGCTATTTGCTACCCGATTTCGCCCAAAAATAAATTAGCTTGCTATTTGTTATAACTTGCAGTTAAACAGTAATCCTAAGCACTCAGCCCAAACCTCAGTCTGAGCCAGGCCAGCGCAATTGTCCGACTAAAGTCTGTTCAAAAATCTTTGGCGCTGGGTACATCCGGCAGTGTCCCGAATTTATGCGGGGTGTGAACCCCATACATGTACATATGGATCTGTTCCTCTCATCAACGAAACTACTATAATGTTCTCGAAATTTGCATATTATACTTTAGTTATAAGCAAGAGGCCTGACAAAAAAATCGACTTTTTTGGCAAGGCGCCAATTTTTGTGCCGATACCAGATTCGCATTCCCCAACCTTCAGGCATCTCGAAAATACTACCATATATGGGTCTACGATCAACCCTATCAAAGTTACACTCGATTTTCTAACGCCGACAAGCGGTCAAAATTTTGCTCTCCCATAGTTAAGCACAAAAATTCATTCAAGATCGAACACATGGGGGTTTTTTCCTCCAACCGATTTCAGCTTCACGGTTCTATATTATTTCGGACATGCTGAATCCAGCGGTCACATTGGTTTTGCTCTACGACTTTGATTTTTGCTAGAAATTTGACCTCGAAGTTAGGGTGTACACCCTAATTTCAGAAAGGCATAGCCCAACGTCTTGTGTGGCCATGGTCAAAACCCCATACATATATATGGATCTGTTCCTCTCATCAACGAGATTACTATACTGTTCTCGAAATTTGCATATTTTACTTTGCTTAGAAGAAAGGGGCCTGACAAAAAAATCGACTTTTTTGGCAAAGCGCCAATTTTTGTACCGATACCAGATTCGGATTCCTCAACTTCAGGCATCTCGAAAATACTACATATATGGGTCTACGATCAACTCTGCCATAGTTACAGTCGATTTTCTAATGCTGACAAGACAACAACACTTTCTGAAATTAGGGTGTACACCCTAACTTCGAGGTCAAATTTCTAGCAAAAATCAAAGTCGTAGAGCAAAACCAATGTGACCGCTGGATTCAGAATGTCCGAAATAATATAGAACCGTGAAGCTGAAATCGGTTGGAGGAAAAAACCCCCATGTGTTCGATCTTGAATGAATTTTTGTGCTTAACTAAGGGAGAGCAAAATTTTGACCGCTTGTCGGCGTTAGAAAATCGAGTGTAACTTTGGTAGGGTTGATCGTAGACCCATATATGGTAGTATTTTCGAGATGCCTGAAGGCTGGGGAATGCGAATCTGGTATCGGCACAAAAAATGGCGCTTTGCCAAAAAAAGTCGATTTTTTTGTCAGGCCCCTTGCTTCTAACTAAAGTACAATATGCAAATTTCGAGAACAGTATAGTAGTCTCGTTGATGAGAGGAACAGATCCATATATACATTTATGGGGTTCACACCACGCATAAATTTGGGACACTGCCGGATGTACCCAGCGCCAAAGATTTTTGAACAGACTTTAGTTTAAGAGTCGTTCTCTGGTCAGATCGCGTTTTGGTCCTTTGCCCTATTCAGACCCAAAATTGAAACTTTGAGCTAGAGAGCTGTAAGTTGGTACACTAATAGATACTTATGAGTTACCTTTCAGCTGCAAAGGATTAATGGATCTGACGCTCCTGTCCTGAGATATAGCCTTCCGAAAATCGGTCTGCTTAACTATGGGACCAAAATTTCAAACTCGAATTTCTCGCTTCATACTCGGAATTCGGACCTAAAAATTGGGGGTTTTAGAGTACTTTTAGACTGCTTTAAGAAACTTCCGTCAAATTTTCGTTTTCAGAAAAAAAATTTTTTTTCGCCCCCTTTGCGCCCCTCTAGCTCGTCTGGAACCCCCCAACCCAGTTTTTTTTCCAATATGCAAATTTCGAGAACAGTATAGTAGTCTCGTTGATGAGAGGAACAGATCCATATATAAATGCATGGGCTTTTGATCAGGGCCACACAAGATATGTTGGGCTATGCCTTTCTGAAATTCAGGTGGACACCCTAACTCCGAGGTCAAATTTCTAGCAAAAATCAAAGCCATAGAGCAAAACCAATGTGACCGCTGGATTCAGCATGTCCGAAATAATATAGAACCGTGAAGCTGAAATTGGTTGGAGGGAAAAAACCCCCATGTGTTCGATCTTGAATGAATTTTTGTGCTTAACTATGGGAGAGCAAAATTTTGACCACTTGTCGGCGTTATTATATCGAGTGTAACTTTGGTAGGGTTGATCGTAGACCCATATAATGGTAGTATTTTCGAGATGCCTGAAGGTTGGGAAATGCGAATCTGGTATCGGCACAAAAATTGGCGCTTTGCCAAAAAAGTCGATTTTTTTGTCAGGCCCCTTGCTTCTAACTAAAGTACAATATGCAAATTTCGAGAAGAGTATAGTAGTCTGGTTGATGAGAGGAACAGAGTTCACACCACGCATAAATTTGGGACATTGCCGGATGTACCCAGCGCCAAAGATAGGAAGACTTTAGGTAGGAATGAGCTGCGCAGCATGCTGGCTTGGCTTCTGTTTAAAAGCATGAAGGATTTGGTTTTGGCGCCTTACGTAGATATTCATGTTTCACTTTGTGAACTGGGACGAAACGGTCACTTTAAAACTTGGCCGGGACGAAACGGTCGGGACGAAACAGTCGGGACTAACATCAAGGGGACGAAACGGTCGGTCTGAACTGGGCTGATACCTTAGATAAGAACGATACTGTCGCTCCACAGTATGTGCAGATAGAATGCAACTACAGATCTAGCAGAGATGATAATTTATTGAACAAGGCAAATGAAGCTGGTGGTTTGTCAGCTTTTAAAACTCGCAGCGCTGGTAGCTAGACATCCTGCCGTCTGAAGCGCAGTAGTAATTTAAAGAGAAAAGCGACATTATTTTTGGTGTATCAGCTGAGCAGAATATTCTTGCGTTCGCAATACTTCCTTCTATTATCCTCTATCATCGACCATTTCCGCTGATCGAAGATGGCCCTCCACGAACTCGGATCGGCCGATTGCGCACTCAGCTTCGGCGCCTACAATAACAATGCTAATTTTTGTCATTACTAGAAAGATTGCTACCTTCTGCAGCTCTACCGACTCCGGCGTAAACTCTAGTCGCCCCTCCAGAATATTCGAGGTGGTTAGCTCAACCGCCGACGTCCGCTCTAAAGGCATGTTCCCGTTTCCTCCTTTCCCATTTCCTCCTTTCCCGTTTCCTCCTTTCCCATTTCCTCTCTTCCCGTTTCCTCCTTTAGAAGTCCCGTTTCCTCCTTTTTCAGTTTTTTTTGCGTTTTAGCAAAATTTAGACTGCTTTAAGGTTTTCTATGATGTAGAATAGCGCCAGGCTTTAGTTCTAACTAGCACACATACGAACGACGTACAGACACAAACAAATCAACATAAAATCAACAAAAGTCTCGTATAATTTTGCAGATCGGTCTAAGGCTAAGACAGAGTCTATCCGAATATTTGCGCGGCTCCTTACAGTTGTTTCAGCGGTGTTTTTACCATATTTGCTTACGTTTCCGTTCAATAATTACGAAAAAATATACGTACTCGACATGTAACAGGGGGGTCTGGGGGGTCTGCCCCCCACCCGACTTAGGCCAGACCCCCCGGATGGGGACCCCCCCCGAGACGATTTCGCCAACCCCCCCTCCGGTTTTTCTGGCAAGTAAATTTTTGAGCAAATTTTTGCAATTTTTTACACTTTCAGACACAAAAATTCAGACACGGCTAGAGGAGGGTAACCATAGGGGATATACACGCATCACACTGACCTCACTGACACTACCCACTTGTTTACATTTCTTTTGTTCTTTGTATTTACACTTGTAATTGCCCATCTAATCGCCGTTTGTTGGGCACCTTTTGTTGGGCGGCCGGCCGGCCCCGCTAGGCCCGGAAACAACATGGAAAGCAGATATTAAAGGAGTCTTATAATAATGCAATACTAGCAGAGCAGTAAAGCGTGGCGCTCTTCTAACATCATAGAAAACCTTAAAGCAGTCTGATTTTTGCTAAAACGCAAAAAACTGAAAAAGGAGGAAACGGGACTCTGAAAGGAGGAAACGGGAAAAGAGGAAATGGGAAAGGAGGAACCAAGAAAGGAGGAAACGGGAAAGGAGGAAACGGGCACAAACCGCTCTAAACTGTTGTCTTATAATTTCTTAAAGTGGAGCCTTCGTAATATGGGCGGGGACCCTATAACGGGCTGAAATTTTTTAAGTTCAACGAAAATTTTTTATGCTATATACATACAGGGTGATTCACATAATGTATCCCGTGGGGTTTCGCAAGCTCACAACTTTTCTGTTTGTTGACCGAATCGGCTGATTTTTGGATATGATATGTGGATATACTTAGCATTTTACTGTTTCAAATTTCAGCTTGTTTCATCACGGAATGCCTGAAAACGGACAATTCTGCCGACAGTAGACTGAAATTTTCAACATTGGTGCTAAAAGTACAGTATAGATAAAAAAATGTCCCATCGCTTTTTCGGCCTTCACTCAAACGTTTCGTTCTCAGTCACTTCTTTACCGATTTGGCTCAAATTTTCAGCAAAAATTAACAACATGGTTGGCTAAATATTCTGCAAGTGTGGTGCCAAGATTCCGACTCATACTGGTTTTATGACCCGAAAACTAGGAATGATGGTGGTCCACGCAAATTTATTTTTTTTTCGGTAATACAAGGAGTACAGTCCTAAAACTTGCAGGAATTATTTGTGTTGCTATTGGGCATAACATACTAAGCGGGCAGCCCTGTAGCTCAAAGGGCACTAAAATGGGGGAATTTCAAAAACATGAGTGAAAATCCCATAGTTAAGAAATCTGCACCTTCTAGAATCAAAGCACTGAATCTGTTGTTAATCAACATAGATTGTAGCAGGAAGTTCGACAAATAAATGAACCTGATATTTAAGCTCTGTTCCACACCATCTTTCAGAGTTGTCATTCTGTTTTCCTTGAAATCGCCCGATTGTTTGTGGGTGGTGTCTGCATGGGTCCGCAGGTTCTGCATTGAAATCTCCAAGGATGGTTAGGAAGTCGTGCCTTTTTGTGTCTCTCAGCACATCGTTCAGTTGGTTGTAGAAGTCATCTTTGACTTGGTCCTCAGCCTCGTTTGTTGGTGCATAAGCTACTATGACTGTCCAGTATCCTGTCCTTATCTGAAATCTTGCAGTGAGGATTCTCTCTGATATCGCTTTCCATCCAGTAAGGGCCTTTGCAACATCTGTTCTGGCAATAAGTCCGACTCCATTCCTGGCTGTAGTACTGCTTCCTGACCAGACGACAGTATATCCATCCACTGTTACTTGTCCGTTTTGTTTCCATCTCATTTCTTGACATCCAGCCATTTGTATGTTCAGTCTTGACAGTTCCTTAATCAGGGTTTTCACAGATCCTGTTCCGCTCATTGTTCTAACGTTCCAAGTCCCAATCCGAAAATTGGGCCTTAAGGGGGTTCCAGGGGTCGGGTTTCCAAGGTTTCGCCGGTTTGCTGCATTTTGAGAGTTCGCAATCAGAAGGGTTTAAGGTGGCCGGGGGATTGGCCCTGCGCACCCGAGTTTTTAACGCCTGTACTGGCGGCCATTTAGAGCCTGGCAGGCAAGGGGGTTCCCCTGGGCTGGCAATTTGCCTTAAAAATAATATATTTAAGGGGGAAAGAAAAGGGAGGGAAAGGTTGGGGCAGGCAGGATGCAGGGAGGGGACATTCGGGGATCTAAATGTCCCTGCATCGTGGGGTAGAGCACTTTTGCTGATTTTGGCTTGGTGGGGCTCATCTTCAGCAGAGGCCCCCAGTTTGACAGTTTGGCCCCCAGTTTGACAGTTTGACAACAAATCAAGATCCCTGCAAAACTGGAGAGAATGATAAAGGCCCTCTACGATGCACCACGCAGTAAAGTGAGATGCGGACAGACCGAGTCAAAGAGCTTTGAATTGAAAACTGGAGTGCGGCAAGGATGTGTTTTGGCACCTACTCTGTTCAACTCGGTGATAGATTATGCCCTGAAATGGCTTGACCCGGAAGAAGTCTTCCCAGGTTTCCACCTGGGGGACAAGAAACTCCAAGACCTAGACTTTGCAGATGATATAGCGTTCTTTTCTGAAACCCTGGAAGACCTGAAACATGGATTGTACACTATCAATGACGAATTCAACAAGCTAGGACTCCAGATTAATTGGGACAAGACCAAACTAATGGCTCCAGACTTTCTGACAACCCCTGCAACCATAGAGATCAGCGGTAACCGTGTGGAGTTTGTGAAGGAATTCCAATACCTTGGATCAGTGATAACCAGTGATGCTTCATGCCACCAAGACCTGCAGTCAAGAATCCACAAAAACGTTGGAAAAATGGCAAGCCTAAATACTGTACTGTGGAATAGAAGGGACCTGAGCCGAAAAACCAAACTGAGCATGTACCGAGCCCTGATAACCTCCTCTCTGCTATATGCAAGTGAAACATGGGCGTTGAACCAAGGACTAGAGAAGAGATTGGACATCTTTGACAACAAATGCCTACGAAGACTGGAAAGAATTAAGTGGTACCAGCGTGTCCAACGATGAGCTCAGGATAAGAACACAGCAACCGTATGCCTCCCAACTAGCCAGAAAAAGCAGACTCCGATGGTTTGGTCACGTGACCAGAATGGATGAAGAGCAGCTGTCAAAGACCTTGCTTGAATTTAACCCGGGACAACACGGATGGAAAAGACCATTGGGCAGGCCGAGAACGCGGTGGAAGGATGTACTCAGAGAAGACCGAAGGACGATTACAGAAAACCCAAATAATCGGAACCGATGGAGAACAGCGCTGCAAAAGAAAGAGTTCCTCCACGCCACGCCTAAGTGGCAAGAGAAATAAGTCAAGTCCACACCATAGTAACCATCCCTGCAGCGTTTTTTGAAAATTGAAGAGCCGGTTTATATAAGGGTCGACTCTTCCCGGACAAATCTCAACTTTTTGTCTCCGATTTGGCTAAAATTTTGTATTTTGGTATAATTTGACCTAAAAAGACATTTTATCACCTTCCCGGCCATTTTTGAGAGGGTCACTTTTTCGACCCTCTCACAGATTTCGAGTCATAACTCGGGACCAAATGACCGCAAGAACTTGCGAATTGCATATTTAGAATCAGAAAATTATTCTCTTTCGAATGATACCCTACTCGACTGCATTGCAGAGAAAAAAATTTTTTCGAACCCCTTCTGGGACCGATTTGACCCCCACACAGTCATGTTTCCAACTGTTTTATTTTATGGAAATGTAGCGCTCTGTTTTTGCTTTCGATTAAAGAAAAAAAATCGAGAAAAAAAAGGGGGCCCAAATCGAGTTTTTGGGCCTTGAAAGTTGAAAATCAAAAAAATTTTCCTTACAATTGGTTGCACACTGTAAACAACACAACTTGGTCAGTTTCGAATCGATTTCGGAGATCTTTGGCACACATATTGTACTGTTCATCTTGCACATAGGGCACAAACCTGGTCCTGATTGTCGCTGTTTAACAGGAGTTTTATGCTTATTTTGTTTATTATTTTCAGTTTCGCAAACAATTTCTCGGTTTCATTTGATGTTTCCCATGATGGGCGTCCAAATTGTCTTTTTGAAAGGAATTAGAGCTGGAAATCGGGCCGGCCCAACTTTCGGCAAAGGCGGCAAACTTTTGCATTGAATAAACATTCTGCTTACTTGGTACTTACAAGAAGTAAGCATCAATTAGCATTGTGCACTATAACGAATATTTACAGAGACTGCTTAGACTCCGTTACTCTCTTGTTATTTGTATTCTCCTTAAGCAATGCCATGCAAGATTTGTGCACGTTTGCATGTGAACAGACTAAAATAAACATTATTGATCCTGGCTGCTGTGGGATGGCGGCTGTAAAACTCGTCATCTCGACTCAACTATTGATGTATGTACATATGCAAGCTAGTCTGTTCAAAAAATAAGCGACCTGGCGGTTTTTTGGGAATAACTTTTTTGGGAGGCATTGGGGCATCTGAGCCTCATAACCAAAGTTGTAGACAATGTTGAGCTCTGGCCTGGGGTAAATCCTAATTTGCGCTACGTTTGCTCTGAACACTAATTTGCGCAACGTCAAAAAGTATTCTTGACCACCGGAATCGAATCTGAAAAAACCCTGAAAAACTTACCCAGATACCGTAATTCGGCTTCCAAGGTGAGGTGGTCATATGAGATTGAGCAGTCCAATACATATGTACATGGGCCGGGAAAATCCAGAGGGGGGTCTGAAGACCTCAGGGGGTGGGGGTCCCGGAAAAAGTCCAAAAAACGCCTATTTTGCCTTAAATAAGCGAAAATTTTCTCCCTCCAGGAGGGGGTGTGCGATGGGTGTATGGCCGGCCGAGGGGGGTATGGGCCGTCAAGGGGGGTAAACCCCCCTTACCCCCGGCCCATGTATGGTCCAATACTGGTCTAATGCAAATTAGGAAAATTTGTGTTACAGTACAAATCCGTTTTTCTTGAAGCTGTACCACCCCTTATTGGAAGCCGAATTACAGTATCAGGGTGAGTTTTTCAGGGCTGGGAAGTGTCAGTGTTCGATTCCGGCGGTCAAGAATACCCCATTTAGGAAGTTTCAGCCAAATCCGTCAGTCTGCCTATGTTTACCCCCTATTTTGTGAAATTTTCAAAGAAATGCCATTTTCACGATTTTTACATAATTTGACCAGCCATATCTCCAGATCGGTTTGGCCTAGACATGTCATGAAAGCATCATTGGAGTCGCCAAGGACCTCAAGAATCGAATTCTGCAGTCATCTAATTTTCATCGCAATTAGGAAAAAAAGCTCATTTTTGACGTTGCGCAAATTAGTGTTCAGAGCAAACGTAGCGCAAATTAGGATTTACCCCAGGCCAGAGCTCAACATTGTCTACAACTTTGGTTATGAGGCTCAGATGCCCCAAGGCCTCCCAAAAAAGTTATTCCCAAAAAACCGCCAGGTCGCTTATTTTTTGAACAGACTATAGTTTGCATATGTACATACATCAATAGTTGAGTCCAGATGACGAGTTTTACAGCCGCCATCCCACAGCAGCCAGGATCAATAATGTTTATTTTAGTCTGTTCACATGCACACCTGCACAAATCTTGCATGGCATTGCTTAAGGAGAAAACAAATAACAAGAGAGTAACGGAGTCTAAGCAGTCTCTGTAAATATTCGTTATAGTGCACAATGCTAATTGATGCTTACTTCTTGTAAGTACCAAGTAAGCAGAATGTTTATTCAATGCAAAAGTTTGCCGCCTTTGCCGAAAGTTGGGCCGGCCCAATTTCCAGCTCTAATTCCTTTCAAAAAGACAATTTGGACGCCCATCATGGGAAACATCAAATGAAACCGAGAAATTGTTTGCGAAACTGAAAATAATAAACAAAATAAGCATAAAACTCCTGTTAAACAGCGACAATCAGGACCAGGTTTGTGCCCTATGTGCAAGATGAACAGTACAATATGTGTGCCAAAGATCTCCGAAATCGATTCGAAACTGACCAAGTTGTGTTGTTTACAGTGTGCAACCAATTGTAAGGAAAATTTTTTTGATTTTCAACTTTCAAGGCCCAAAAACTCGATTTGGGCCCCCTTTTTTTTCTCGATTTTTTTTCTTTAATCGAAAGCAAAAACAGAGCGCTACATTTCCATAAAATAAAACAGTTGGAAACATGACTGTGTGGGGGTCAAATCGGTCCCAGAAGGGGTTCGAAAAAATTTTTTTCTCTGCAATGCAGTCGAGTAGGGTATCATTCGAAAGAGAATAATTTTCTGATTCTAAATATGCAATTCGCAAGTTCTTACGGTCATTTGGTCCCGAGTTATGACTCGAAATCTGTGAGAGGGTCGAAAAAGTGACCCTCTCAAAAATGGCCGGGAAGGTGAT
The DNA here is from genome assembly GCA_030248155.1 of Sabatieria punctata. Taxonomy (NCBI): domain Eukaryota; kingdom Metazoa; phylum Nematoda; class Chromadorea; order Araeolaimida; family Comesomatidae; genus Sabatieria; species Sabatieria punctata. The sequence goes on along the minus strand of JASANB010000927.1, from coordinate 19,162 downwards.
AAAATGTCTTTTTAGGTCAAATTATACCAAAATACAAAATTTTAGCCAAATCGGAGACAAAAAGTTGAGATTTGTCCGGAGGTTAAGGAGCAAAAGTCGATTCCTAGAGAAACCGGCTCTGAAAATCTTTAGAATCGTCATTTTGCCGGTTTTACGAAGAAAAGTCATATTTCGTCATGTATTTGAAATTCCCCCATTTTAGTGCCCTTTGAGCTACAGGGCTGCCCGCTTAGTATGTTATGCCCAATAGCAACACCAATCATTCCTGCAAGTTTCAGGCCTGTACTCCTTGTATTACCGAAAAAAATTAAATTTGCGTGGACCACCCTCATTCCTAGTTTTCGGGTCATAAAACCAGTATGAGTCGGAATCTTGGCACTACACTTGCAGAATATTTAGCCAACCATGTTAATTTTTGCTGAAAATTTGAGCCAAATCAGTAAAGAACTGACTGAGAACAAAACGTTTGAGTGAAGGCCGAAAAAGCGATGGGACATTTTTTTGATCTATACTGTATTTGGCTAGTGCGCGATTAGGCTAGTCTTTGAGTGATGATAAACGTTCTTAAACCATACCTGATTGATACTTCATTTTCAGTTTCCAACACAACCTGACGTTTTTAGCAGTTGTGATGGCTTTTGCGGTGAAATAACTTGCAAAATGTGCGGGAGAGTTTGAGTGGACAATAACATTGTGATGATGCAGAAAAAAGTCCTGTCTGAACTTTTGGAGAGAACACGAGCCTCAGAGCCATCCCAGTATCCACCGGTGACATGAATGAGTGAGGAAGAGGGCAGTGCGCGCTGCGACAAAACTCGAAAATGTGATTTTCAAGCAACACTAATGGTCTACTACCATCGGCTAAAGAAAGTGATCGAAAACAGCGGCGGTCACGTTGAAGTTCGTAACTAGTGATATAGAATGTGGAATTTGTTGAAATTTGAAACAGTAAAATGCTAAGTATGTCCACACATCACATCCAAAAATCAGCCGATTCCGCCCACCAACAAAAAAGTTCCTAGCGATCGAAACCCCACCGGGTATGTGAATCACGCTGTATATGGTGCCAGTAGCATAAACGACTCTAAGTACAGGGTGTCTCAAAAAATGATCACATTTCTTTTTTCTGCCATTTCCGCAAATTTTGACCAAATAGGCTGAAATTTGGACCATAGGTGCCAAAATTCGGGGAATTTTAAGTGTTAAAGTTTTGTGCACTAAGCTTGACTCATTCACGAGAAATTTAATAAAAAGTGAAATTTGGTAATTTCAATAGTGAAAGCCGGTCACCGAAAAAATGATCACATTTATTTTTACTGCCATTCCCGCAAATTTTGATCAAATAGGGTGAAATTTGGACCATATGTGCCAAAATTCGGGAAGTTTTATGTGTTAAAGTTTGGTGCACAGGCTTGACTCATTCCCGAGAAATTTCAAAAAAGTGAAATTTGGTAATTTCTATAGTAAAAGCCGGTCACCAAAAAAACGTCACATTACATTACTAACGATAGCGTCGGAGTTCATGCGTCAACTTTTTACCTTGAATTTCTGCGTTTACACTCCAAATTTCATCCAATTCCGACAAAAATTAGGAAACATACAGTAAAAAGAAATGTTTCCATTTTTCGGTGACCGGCTTTCACTATTGAAATTACCAAATTTCACTATTTTTTAAATTTCTCGTGAATGAGTCAAGCTTAGTGCACAAAACGTTAACACATAAAATTCCCCGAATTTTGGCACCTATGGTCCAAATTTCAGCCTATTTGGTCAAAATTTGCGGAAATGGCAGTAAAAAGAAATGTGATCATTTTTTTTGAGACACCCTGTACCTGACCGTACTGTAGTATGAAGCACGAATACATGTGTTAGGGAGGTTGGGTGTTACACCTTCCTAGAAAGGCCAAACCCCCTCACCCCCATACAGTTTAGGATGGAAGTCCCAGGACCCAAAAATACAGGTACTAGTGGTGGCTCCAGTACTAACAAACTGGCTCACAAATCACTAATTTTTATCCTAAAGTTCGCTTGAAAAGCCTTTGCAAAAGGAATTTGCCGTTTCCACTGCTGATGTCTAAGAGAAATCGGTGTTTTGGAAGCTATTTTATCGTTTTTTTGCTTGTTGTTAGCTCTATAACGCTATTTGGCAGCTTAAAATAGCGATTTTAGCCCCCTTACTGAGAATAACGAGCTAAAAACGCATTTCCATGCGTTTTGGAGCTTTTTGAAATTTTGGACCCGACTCTCCGGGCAACCCCCCCCGATCTCCCAGCTGACGGAAAACCCCTCCACCCTCTTCGCACGCCGGCCCGGACCTGTCCTATCATACATGTAACAGGTCATCCGCCGATGGGGGGAGGGGGTTGGGGGGGGGCTGGCGCCGGCCGGGGGGGGGGGGGGGGGGCCAAAATTGGGGGGGGGGGGGGGGGGACTAAAAAACGCTCAAAAATCGAAAAAATCGCAATTTTTGGGGTAAAAATTGCCAAAAATCGCTAATTTGGGCTGGAATACAGCTAAAAAGTGCTCTTTTGCAGGCGATTTTGGCAATTTTTGTGTGTTAAATTGTAAAAAATTGCAAAAATTTGCTCGAAAATTTACTTGCCAGAAAAATCGGAGGGGGGGTCGGTGAAATCGTCTCGGGGGGGGGGGGGGCGGGCCCCAACCGGGGGGGCGGGCCTATTTCGGGTGGGGGGCCGACCCCCCACTGTTACATGTATGTGTCCTATGTATGAAGCGCTAAAGAAACCAACCGATATCCTTTCGTATAACGAACAAAGGCACGTGAGGGAACATTTCCTTCACTTTCAGCGCCATCGAATCCAGTTCTGAGCCTAGACACACAGATTTATATGCAGGTTGTTAAAAAAAACCGAAATTTACTTCCAGATTTAGGTTTGAGCAGACGGATCCATTAGCTTTCGGTTTCATTTGAAAGAGTGTGTAATAGCTGATCGATTGGTTGGTCGCCTGGCTAAAACAAGCCGCGGAGTCGGGTACTGTAACAGTGTAAAGTGAGCAACTTCAGTACACTGCTTTTTAATTCTGGTTTTCAGTTTTTTAATGTTTTTATCATGCTTTTGCCTCAAATTCGAAGTGGTAAGTGTGTGCTAAGTTTCACACAAAGCTCAGTTACCTCCAGTAGCTATCAATCAAGAGCTGAATGCCATACTTGAAGTAGAGGTGCAAACCACACTTCCAGGCATTCTTTCAACTGACATGTTGTTGTTGTTTCTACTGCCAACAGCGCAGCCACTTGAGGGCCTCCACTGACTGGAGGTGGAGGAGCATTCAGAACCCCATTTCCAGCAGTCGCTGTTCAACTTTTCTTTCTTTCAACGCTTTCAACTCAAAAACAACGCAGCATTTCAACTGACATAGAGTGCTCCTTCAGTAAATTATCGACATTTTTGTGTGCACTTCTGAGCTTCATTCAGCTCTTGATTGACAGCCACTGGAGGCAGATTGAGCTTCGTGTGAAACTTAGCACACACTTACCACTTCAAATTTAAAGCAAAAGCATAATAGTAAAACACTACAAAACCCAGAATTAAAAAGCAGCGTACTGAGTTGCTCGCTTTACACGGTTACAGTACCCAACTTCATAGCTTGTTTTTGCCAGCCGACCAACCAATCAATCACACAGTCTTTCAAATGAAACCGAAAGCTAAAGGATCCGTCTTCTCAAACTAAAGCTGGAAGTAAATTCCCGTTTATTCTGAACAGAACAACCTGTACTTTCTCAAAAAAGAATTCGAGAAAAAAGAAAACAAAACCGACTCGACTTATAACTCCTGAGCTGCTGACTCTGCAGCCGTCGTCTGTCGAGCTCCTCCATACGTCTGCGTCTCTCTTCTGCCACCAGTCGTTTCATGTAGTCCACCGCGTCGACCGAGGTGTAGCGTGTGGCCGTCAGACCGCTCTCCTCCGCCATTCGACGCTCGACGCGTCGCGTCCACTGCTCGGCGCTCTCGTCCGGCGCGGCGCGCATCGCCGACAACCAACTAGAAATTTGCATAGAACGGTACAGAGGCGGCAGACAAGAAAGTGCTGTCATACCGGACGTGAAAGATGGTGTAGGGCACGAACAGAGTCCAGAGTATGTCGGCCCACCAACGACTGCCTATCGTCGTCTAAACATACCTACCGTACTAGATATGGTAACCCACGTTCGGGGACTGTGGTAGTACAGACTAGTAGGCCTTGCTCATACATGTAACAGGTCATCTGCCGAAGGGAAAATAGTGAATGAAAAAGTTCCGGTTCCGGTACCCTTTTTCACCGGAACCGGACCGGAACCGCCAGTTCCGGCCGGAACCGGAATTCCGGTCGATCGCTAGGGGGAGGGGGGTTGGGGGTCTGGCGCCGGCCGCGGGTGGTCTGAGCCAAAATTTTGGGAGGGGGTTGGGCACTAAAAAAGGCTCAAAAATCGAAAAAATCGCAATTTGTTGTAGAGTGCGAACAATACCTAAAAAACCCAATACCCCAATACCAATACCTGAGACCCCCAATACCCAATACTTCCATAGCTGGGCCAAAAATTTCATTTCAGTGAAGAGGTACATTCTAGTTGTGTACACAAGATATTTGGCACTGCAATTAAAATTTTTAAGAGGCTGGTTGGGCCACTGCTCAAGCAGGGCGAGAAAATTTTGAAAAATTAGCCTTTCAGAAAGCATTTAGAAGCCGTTTTAGGCGTAAAATTGCAGAATTTGACAGTTTTGATACTCAATATTTCGTAATTCAGTCGTGTTTCTTACTTCTGGCGATTTTTTTCCTAACACGGCCGGAAATTGTGTGCAGCACCGCAATAGCCATGGGTGCGGTGGTATTACGGTGACATTACTGGTGCAGCGCTTAGAAAAGCGTACACTTTAGGAAATTCTACTAACGTTTAGTTGATTAGGCCGTCCATAAACGACGACATTCCAGAGCGGTAGGGGGGTCGGCTGAAATGCGACGATAGACGACACACCAGGCGCTGGAGGGGATAGCAAAAAACGAGGTCGCTTTTTTTCAGAATTTTAGGGAACTTTGATTGTAATATTTGCAATTTAAGTACATTCTGTCAAATGTTTCTACAATGCAGAAAAGTTTCCCAGCGTGGTTGTAGGGATATATTCTATAGATTGCGCAGTACGCTAACAAGAAAACATGACAGTTCTGTATGTACTGCACTTTTATCGGGGGGGGGGGGTAAACCGAAAACGACGTCGTCTTAGGGGAGATGGGTCCCCTAGAAACGACGCAAGGCGATTTTGGGAGGAGGGGGCTCCGAAAAATCGGGATTTTGGAACGACGTGGCTTTGGACGGCTCCTTAACGCGAAAACAGCTTACTAAACCGAATCATCGATCAACCTTTTCAATTTTCTCAGATCATTTTTTCAGGTCAACATCAGTTTTTCTCTATTTTTAATTGTCCAATTTAGTATTGGGTAAATTTAGTATTGGGTAAAGACCCCAATACCCAATACCTAGAAAACACCCCAATACACCCAATACCCAATACCAGTTCGCACTCTCATTTCTTGTAGAGTTGTAAAAAATTTTTTTGAAAGCCAAAAAAAAGCTTTTTTGAAAAAAAGCCTATTTAAAAAAGAGCTTAACAACACTAATTTATTGGCTGATAATCGCCAAAAATCGCTAATTTGGGCCGAAATACAGCTAAAAAGTGGTTTTGAAGGCGATTTTGGAAATTTCTGTGTCTGAAATTGTAAAAAATCGCAAAAAAATTGCTTAAAAAATTACTTGCCAGAAAAATCGGAGGGGCAGGTCGGGAAAACCGTCCCGGGGGTCCCATCCGAGGGGGGTCTGGCCTAAGTCGGGTGGGGGCTAACCCCCCAGACCCCCTGTTACATGTATGGCCCTGCTGTCTTACTGTGATCCTAAAATTATCATAATAATACCATGGCAAGATCGGCGAAAACAGGCCTCGAGACAGATATTATAGCAGGCTGCACATCAACTTCTAGAGAAAACGGCCACGAATTGAACTTGAGCATTGCCGTGCGCCCATTGGTCATCGCTCCCTCCGGAAAGGCCAGCAGAGGAAACTTGGAGGCTGAAACACCACCCACTTACAGAACAGACAACAATCGCTGACTCTTTACTGTAAACAATTCGTAAGTTTACTATTTTCCAATAAACAAGCGACTTCGATTTAGAGAGCAACGAAAAAAGACCGCTAACCAGTTAATCAAGAAAACCTTGCATCATTGAGCATAAAAACAGAGTTAATTATTGAGAATAACTAGTTTAACAGTCATGGTTAAAGCAGTACTGACCCAAAAATGCAATATATTCTTTGGAGCTTTTCGATAAACTACAACCGTTCTTTAGTCCGTCATGAATTCTGAGATTTTTGTATTATCTATTTAAGCAAGGTTCTAACCATCTGTGCAGTTTACCAAGTGGGCAGCAAACTGCTTTCTTTAGCCAGCACTAGGGCCAACGAAAATCGGATTCAATCAACTATCGGCTTTCGGGCAAATTCGGCAAAATGTTTAATTGCAATTAAAACGAAAAATTTACAGTAAAACCAATATTTTGCTTGAAATGTACTCCCAAATGCCTAGCCCATGTCAGAGTAGAAGGACGGCAATTAATGGCAGGTTTACAGTAGAGAGGAAGACAGAAGAGCAACTCACTCAAAACGAAGTTCTTAGCGTTGTCGATTAGAGTCTGTCGGCCGCGCATGGCGCCCAAGTCGGCGTATCCGAAAAACCACATCAATAAAGGAGGTAGATTCCACACACTTGGCTGAAAGCTCAGCATCACACTTTTCTGCCTAATATTCAACCGCTAGTCCAGGCTCGAAGCAGGATTATTGGGCGATTTTGCAGTACTGTTGGGCGGCGGCACTATTGGGCGACAGAAATTTTTAATACACGTCCGTACGTTATTAACATGCATTTTGCGAGAAAGTCAACTTAGCTATAAGGGAAGGTGTTTAAGCAACTTTTTTTCGCGGATCCGGCTGGTAGCCAAACATGTTAAAATAGATGTCAAACGAACACCAACGGTACATGTTCGAACACCAGCGACCCCCTAGAACCGGAGCTGTACCCCCCTCAAAGTTGGGTCGGTAACCCCTTTTCGGCCATTTTCTCGACATTTACTCAAACGATCACCATTCACTCGTTTCTCAAGAGTAAGAACAGGCGTGCACATGTTTGGATAGCCCTGACAGTTGCCTTTCAGATGCTGCACACAGCGCTTCCGGAACGTACCCGGTTAGCGAGATATTCTCCGAAAACTACGAAATTTAGCGAAATTCCGACTCGATTTTTTTTCGAAAAATCGCTGTAACTTCTGCCATATATGCGGGGTCAAGCTGTTTTTTGCTAAAAAGATAAAACGCAAAATGCCAAACAAAATTAACCTATTTCGGAGGCAAATTTTTGGGGGTAGGGGGGGTGTTTTGCAATTTGAAGCCAGTCAAAAATATTTTTTTGCTCAGAATAAAAAACAAACACACAATTCTGGTGCAGTTTCTCCCGCTGATTACGAATATGAACTCGGTTTGGCTGGATTCCTTTTGGTTCGGGAGAAATTTGCATCCAAATCTTCGAGTGGCTGTATTTCTAAAGTGGCACTGCTCATTAGCATGAGCAAGAACCATGCTAGATAGCAGTTTTTCTTATGTAGTTTTTGATGCTGATTCTGAAGATAATCATATTTTTTATCTACGTTGAGCAGTTCTGAAGATATGGGTATTTTGAGAATTTGCGAACAAAACCGTTGCAGTTGGTATGCAATGGTGGTTTGAAACGTTACTCAATTCTGTCATATGCTAGATACGGAGCCATGGACTTAGCATCACCTAATGCAGTTTTTGCCGCTGATTATGAAAATTATCTCTATTTTTCAATCCGACGGCTTCTGAGTGAGTTACTTAGGCCTGGTGCCCTGTCATCCACATTATAAGAAATTTATCAAACAGGTGCGTAAAATAACAACTGTTATATGCAGGTTTCTTCGCTGATTCAGAATATGACCTTATTTTTGCGCTACAATGACCTTGTCATGAGTTATAGACCTCTAAAGTTACTTCAATATCCATGCTTTCAGGAGTGGTAATCTGGAAATAGATAGTCTGCGCTTTGGCACTTGTGAAGCGAATTATCTATCAAAAATAGTGCATCCGACCTATTTTGAACCGCTGGTTTCAAAAATGACCTTACTTCTGCTCTACAAGCTATTGATTTTAAGATACAACTTTCTGCACTTCTTTCACAAGAATATGACAGAACCTTAAAATGAAAGGCTTGTAGAGCAGAAGTAAGGTCATTTTATAAATCAGCGGTCGAAAATAGGTCGGATACACTATTTTCTGATAGATAATTCACTTCACAAGTGCCAAAGCACAGACTATCTATTTCCAGATTACCACTCCTGAAAGCATGGATAATGAAGTAACTTTAGAGGCCTATAACTCCTGACCAGGTCATTGTAGCGCAAAAATAAGGTCATATTCTGGATCAGCGAAGAAAACTGCATATAACTGTTGCTATTTCACGCACCTGTTTGATAAATTTCTTACAATGTGGATGACAGTGCACCAGGCCTAAGTAACTCACTCAGAAGCCGTCCGATTGAAACATAGAGGTAATTTTCATAATCAGCAGCAAAAACTGCATTAGGTGATGCTAATTCCATGGCTCCGTATCTAGCATATGACAGAACTGAGTAACATTTCAAACCACCATTGCATACCAACTGCAACGGTTTTGTTCGCAAATTCTCAAAATGCCCATATCTTCAGAACTGCTCAACGTAGATAAAAAATATGATTATCTTCGGATTCAGCATCAAAAACTACATAAGAAAAACTACTTTCTAGCATGGTTCTTGCTCATGCTAATGAGCAGTGCCACTTTAGAAATACAGACACTCAAAGATTTGGATGCAAATTTCTTCCGAACCAAAAGGATCCAGCCAAACCGAGTTCATATTCGTGATCAGCGGGTAAAACTGCACCAGAATTGTGTGTTTGTTTTTTATTCTGAGCAAAAAAATATTTTTTGACTGGCTTCAAATTGCAAAACACCCCCCTACCCCAAAAATTTGCCTCCGAAATAGGTTAATTTTGTTTGGCATTTTGTGTTTTATCTTTTTAGCGAAAATCAGCTTGCCCCCGCATATATGGCAGAAGTTACAGCGATTTTTTGGAAAAAAATCGAGTCGGAATTTCGCTAAATTTCGTAGTTTTCGGAGAATATCTCGCTAACCGGTTACGTTCCGGAATCGTTGTGTGCAGCGTCTGAAAGGCAACTGTCAGGGCTATCCAACCATGTGCACGCCTGTTCTGACTCTTGAGAAACGAGTGAATGGTGATCGTTTGAGTAAATGTCGAGAAAATGGCCGAAAAGGGGCTACCGACCCAACCTTGGGGGGTACAGCTCCGGTTCTAGGGGGTCGCTGGTGTTCGAACATGCACCGTTGGTGTTCGTTTGACATCTATTTTAACATATTTGGATACCAGCCGAATCCGCGAAAAAAAGTTGCTTGAACAACATCCTAAGTTGACTTTCTCGCAAAATGCATGTTAATTGTCATTGCCAACCGAGATCGGGCAGACATGAAAAGTGGGTGGTCGGCGGAATCGGCCGGCATGGTATGTGTTGGACATCCCTATGACCCCAAAGTAAAACCCTAAAACAGTTCCGCCCAACTCCCTCTGGGTAGCCAGCAATGGCCATCAGCGGTTCTCTCCGATCCCACCATTTTCCATAGTAAAACTCGAAAACACACCAAACAAAAATGAATGTTTCTCCGGGGGGCTACCTCGCTCAGGCACGTGATATGCAGCATTCGAAAGTTCACATCATGAGCTTTCAGAATCTGCAATAAAATTTGTGGCGATTTTTGTTATATCAAAAATAATCCATCCCGAAATATGGACTGATCACGATTTCGGCAGTTTTTACGGAAATGAGAGTTTCTCTGGGGGGCTACCTCGCTCAGACATGTGCTATGCAGCGTTTCAATGCCCACATCATGAGTTTTCAGAATCTGTAATAAAATTTGTGGCGATTTTTGTTATTTCAAAAATAATCGATCCCGAAATCCCGAAATTTTATTGAATTAAAACTCGATGATAGCTCTAAACCAGCATCGTGGTTGAAATCGGCATGCCCAAAAACCACTAACATCATAGCCTGTGTAGTTGGGTCATCTGCACAGCAAAAAATCGATAATCGATCAAGTATCGTGATCCTAGCTATAAATAGGTGTCGCCAATGAATTTGGTCTACCATAAAACCTCAATTTGGTCATCCCATTTTCTTTTTTAGCTACTTTAGTCAGATGCTGAAAACTTATAAAATCGTGATCAATCAATACTTCGGGATCGATTATTTTTGAAATAACAAAAATCGCCACAAATTTTATTACAGATTCTGAAAGCTCATGATGTGGGCTTTCAAACGCTGTATAGCACGTGTCTGAGCAAGGTAGCACCCCTGAGAAACTCTCACTTTCGTGAAAACTGAAGAAATCGTGATCAGTCGATATTTCTGGATCGATTATTTTTGAAATATCAAAAATCGCCACAAATTTTATTAGAGATTCTGAAAGCTCATGATGTGGGCTTTCAAACGCTGCATAGCACGTGTCTGAGCAAGGTAGCCCCCCCTGAGAAACTCTCATTTCCGTGAAAACTGACGAAATCGTGATTAGTCCATATTTCGGGATGGATTATTTTTTAAATAACAAAAATCGCCACAAATTTTACTACAGATTCTGAAAGCTCATGATGTAAACTTTCGAACGCTGCATAGCACGTGCCTGAGCGAGGTAGCCCCCCCGGAGAAACATTAATTTTTGTTTGGTGTGTTTTCGAGTTTTACTATGGAAAATGGTGGGATTGGAGAGACCCGCTGATGGCCATTGCTGGCTACTCAGAGGGAGTTGGGCGGAACTGTTTTAGGGTTTTACTTTGGGGTCATAGGGATGTCCAACGCACACCATGCCGGCCGATTCCGCCGACCCCCTACTTTACATGTCTGCCTGATGGCTGCCTGATTTCGGTTGGCAATGACAATTAATGAAACACAATCATCAGTTTACAACAAAACACTCATTTCAAGATATCAACGTAAGAGAACAATTTAGCTTTAGCAGGTGACTCTTGATCATAAACGACCGGTAACCTGGTGTTCGCAAAAATATGTCGGGATTTCAGCACATATCGCAGAAGAATGTTAAAGCGCCAGATGAGTGAATGAGCCACATCAAACTGACGCTGTAAAACTCTGTGAGCTGCTTCCGCAAAGTGGTATACAAATCAATTCGTGGTATATTAATCATTTTTGTCGCCCAATAGTCCTGTACCGGTCCAGGGTTCGTACAGATCTGGAATTTCCGAATTCCCTGACCAAAATAAGAAAATTCCCTGACTTTTCAGAGGCAAACTAAACAATCAACAAAACAGATTTTCATTTAATGTTAGTGACTTCCAAGCAGATACAACATCCAAACATTACAGTGGCGCATCCACCAATTTTTAAACCAACGTTAGTAGAATTATCGAAGAAGCCTAGCTGAGCTGCGGCATAATAGGACAAGAAAAGTTGAAAATTTCAGCTCAAGAACACATACAAAAGCATAAAATTAACAGTTTTGCAAGAATTTTTTCATGCTGCAATGACTAAATTTCCTCTGACCCTTTTTATACTCCCTGACCTGCATACATGTACTAGGGGGGGTTTGGGGGGTTACCCCCCCCCCCCCCTGCTGTAAAGGCCAAACCCCCCCCACCCCCCCCCCCCCCCCGAGACAGGTTAAGGGACCCCTCCCCCTGACCAAAAAATACAAGTGGTGGTAGTGGCTCCAGTATTAACAAACTGGGTCAGAAATCACTAATTTTTAGCCTAAAATTCACTTGAAAAGCCTTTGGAAACCGAATTTGGCGTTTCCACTGCTGATATTTAAGAAAAATCGGTGTTTTTGGAAGCTCTTTTTGTCATTTTTTGCTTGTTTTTAGCTTTAAAACGCTATTTGGCAGCTTAAAATAGCGATTTTTAGCGTCCTTACTGAAAAAAACGTGCTAAAAACGCATTTCTAGGCGTTTTGGAGCTTTTTGAAATTTGGGACCCCCCACCTGGGCGAAACGGCGTGTTCCGGTTTCCTCCGTTCCGGTTTCCTCCGTTCCGGTTTCCTCCATTCCGGTTTCCTCCGTTCCGGTTTCCTCCGTTAATTTTCCGGTTTCCTCCGTTTTGAAATTTTACTGTTTTGGTGCATATCTATTTCAAAAATTCAATTTTGAAGGTACTAACTATAAAATTAAATAATAATAAACTGTATAACGCAAGATTTATATTAACGTTGGGGTCTTTTTAGAAATTGTGCAAGAGTTATGCGGCACTTTGTCCCTTTGGCTTGTTTGTTGTCCTCTTAGTTGCACAATTGACAACGATTAAATGGCGATCGGCCGCCGATGCCCTCAGGCCGACACTAGTAAGGCAAGGCGACATATCAAAACAAAGGATAATTAAGCCGGATGTCCACATATCTGACAGGGTCGCATTGTGCACTTCGGCTGTTTGTACCGGTTGACCTGAGTGTTGTTAGTGCGTAATGGCCGAACTCGTTAGCTACCAAAGTAGACGTGGCAAGTGCTTAGTGTCATACCGCGGGCTGAAGTATTTTCAAGCCGACGTCGATCATGCCATTGATGGAATCCGGTGGGGATGCAACACAACCAACAGGTGTAACGGAAAGATTTGGACGAACGTTGCCAAAACTTGGGAGATCTCTGAGCTCACAACTTCTAATATCCTTCTAATAGCCACTATTCTTAAAACTTTGCGAGGAAGTTGCAAGAGCTTACTGTATGTCTGGTCCATAGACTTTGGCCATCAATAAGCATCTTGGCCTGCCTGCAACTATCTAACGACCGCCAGTATGCATACGCATACACATACCTATCGTGTGCGGTTTTAGTTGGTGAGCTCGCCAATAGCTCCCCAGTGTACGTTTGTAGTGTCGGCCTGAGGGCATCGGCGGCCAATCACCATTTAATCGTTGTTTAATATGCAACTAAGAGGACAACAAACAAGCGAAAGCGACAAAGTGCGCATAACTCTTTGGAATTTCTGAAAACACCCAACGTTAATACAGTTAATTATTATTTAAATCTTGCCTTATACAGTGTATTGTTATTTAATTTTATAGTTAGTACCTTTAAAATTGAATTTCTGAAATAGATATGCACCAAAACAGTCTAATTTCAAAACGGAGGAAACCGGAAAATTAACGGAGGAAACCGGAATGGAGGAAACCGGCATGGAGGAAAGCGGAACGGAGGAAACCGGAACGGAGGAAACCGGAACAAACCGGGCGAAACCCCCCCTCGAGCCCCCACCTGAGGAAAACCCCCCTACCCCCCTCCCCCCAGGTCGGCCCGGAGCTGTTACATGTATGCTGACCTGTATGAACCCTGTTGTCCGTGTCACGTATAAAAAACCGGTAATTCAAGACTGCAAACAGCTTCATACTACGGATAGTAGAACCCATATAAAATTCACGTAATAGGTCATCCGCCGATTGGGAGCCCAAATTCTAGCCTAAGTCGGGCGGCGGGGAGGCAGATCCTAGTTACATGTATACCCCCGAGACGATTGTTAGCCGAAAAATTGCGACTTTTTCGATTTTCGAGCCTTTTTAGTGCCCAACCCCCCAAATTTTACCTCAGACCCCCGGCCGGCGCCAGACTACCCCAACCCTCCTCGGCGGATGGATGACCTGTTACGTGTATGGGTGAAAAGCGGCAATACAAACAGAAGAGTGATGATTGTGATATACGTAAGTGTTTATTAGTGTATTTTCACTGTACGGTTCTCTCTATCTGAGTGTGTTGTTGTATTCAGTCGGTAAACTCATCTTTCTTCACAACAAAGAAGAAACGTACAAGAATGCAGGAAGACACGAGTTCCATGGCTGTGTGATCCAAAGGAGAGACATGACTGGCCACTATGACAGGAGCATTGGGATCTCTCTCCCCCGACTCCACCACCACCCCGCCCACAACTGTACACATAACTCGTAGCACCGCTCTAAATATATACACTCTCTTATACGCTACATTATACAGCCTACATCTGTATAGAGCATACATGTAACAGGTCGGAAGCTGCGTGGGGGAGGGTTTTTCTGTCAGGTGAGGGGGCGAGGAGGACTTTAGCCCAGAACTGGCCAAAATTTCAAAAAGCTCCAAAACGAACAGTAAAAAAACAGTTTTTTCTGGGCAACTCAGAAATCGATGGTAAGGGCTTCAGAAGGGCCACTATCTTTTCGGCGATTCTCTACTTAATTGACATCAGATCGCTGATTGCATCAAATAGTCAAATAGTAGCCTGCGCTTTCAAATTCTCAGATTTTCCTGCATTACTATAAATATCGATATCGATCGATATTGAGCTGAAAATATCGATATCGATATCGAATATCGTCGAATTTTGATATCGTCGGAACACTAGTGGAAACTGCAAATTCGGTTTACAAAGGCTTTTCAAGCGAACTTCAAGCGAATTAGTTATTTCTGAACCAGTTTGTTAGTACTGGAGCCGCTACTAGTACTTGCATTTTTGGGTCGGGAGGGCCTAATTGTCTCGGGAGTGAGGGGTTTGGCCTTTCTAGCTAGGGGTAAGCCCTCTAGTACATGTGTATGGTACACGGTGTGCCAAAAAACAACCCAGCAAATTTTTTCTGCTGTAGTAACCGCAAATCTCAACTTATTTAAATGAATCTTTTTGAATAAAAGAAAAATAAATTCTTTCAAGAAAGGGTGAAACTTTTATCATGATACTTTCTGCAGAGATATTTGCTCTCAAAGTCAAAACAGCGATTTTGGCAATGAACAAGGGCGCTTTTGTTATTCGGAGGCACTGCATAACAGAAGCAGACGTACCGAGGTTTAATGGTGCCACACGCTCTCGCTTACCACATCAGTGAAGTCTCGTTAGCCCTCAGCAGTAGGAATCTGTTTTATTGTTAGGTGCAACAGAATCTCTCTTGTTCTTTGCCAAAATCTGTTTTGACTTTGAAGGCAAATACCTTCCGCACTAAGCTGACTGTCTTAATAACAAGTTCACCAATCTTTTAAGAATTTATCCATCTTTTAGTCAAAGAAGGATTCACTCAAATCGGTTGAGATTTGCGGTTGCTGCAGTAAAAAAACAGCTGGGCTGTTTCTGTCACAACCTGCGCATGACAGCACCTAACAGAGTCGGTCGGTGCTAGAAATGAAGAAAAAGGAAAGTATTAAATGGTGCTCTTACCCCCTGACAGCAGTTCCCTTCTGTAGAACACAAGAGACGACAAATAGATGAAATGCAATCAATATTCGCAAGGCTAAGATTAGAATTCCAAGCGGAAAATACAGGCAGCACAGGCAGAACTTCCATAACTGACCGGGAAACCTGAAACCATTTGACTGGTTCGGTTGGATACATCAGCTATATACAGTCTGCCACTTAACGCCATTTATGGTACCGGTACCTAGGCTAGTGGCACCATATATGGCACCGGCACCAAATATCGTACTGGCACCATACAGTCTACGTTCGTTCGAGGACTGTGATGGTACCATCTGGTACCACTACCCATGGCCATGGGTGCCGTTACCATTTATGGTGACGGTACCATATATCGTCGCCACTAACCATATGTGGTACGAAATCATAACAGAGTAGCCTAATACCATATATGGTACGAAATCTGAACAGAGTAATACCATGTGAACATGAGCTTCAGCACGTTATACAGGGTTCATACGGATAAGGGTTTTCCAAATTCCCTGACTTTTCCCTGACCTGAGCGCTAAAATTCCCTGACTTTCTACAAGCAAACTTATAAAACAGTAAATGTTTTCAAGCACCTAATTTTCTGATTTCTTTTTACATCGGCAGATATTTACATAAACGGTAGCATATACAATAATTTTCTAAAAAGCAAAGGGTGAATTTGGTATTAAAAACTAACCGTATTTCAACAGGTATTCCGAGCGTTAAGTTAACAAGAATTAACAGTTTCACGGTTTGACGAGGCCTGGTTGGGCCGCAGCCTAACCAGGGTGAGAAAATTTTGAAGAAATAGCGTTCAAAAACGCATTTAAAAGGTAGTCTTGGCGTAAAATTAACCGTAATTAACAGCTTCAGAGTTTGACGGGGCTGCCTAACCAGGGCGAGAAAATTTTGAAGAAATAGCTTTCAAAAACGCATTTAAAAGGTAGTCTTGGCTTAAAATTAACCGGAATTAACAGTTTCAGAGTTTGACGAGGCCTGGTTGGGCAGCTGTCCAACCAGGGCGAGAAAATTTAAAAAAAATCCCTATAATTTTCCCTGACCAGATCTTATATTCCCTGACTTTTCCCTGACCTCCCTGACCATTTTTAAATTCCCTGACTTTTCCCTGACCCGTATGAACCCTGTTATAGAGCTTGTTAAAATTCCTTTTCCACTAGTGCAGGGGTTATCTGAGGGTGGTAAAGCTTGATTTGGGTCACGAAATCGGAGACATAATCTTTTGGATTAGTTCAGCAGATTGCTTATGACCTATTTTCAAAACTATTCGGTATTTTTTATACCATTTGCATTCGAAATTCTAACAACATGAAATACTAACTAACCTGTCTCGAGTAAATAATTCTCCGATTTCAGGTTCGGCCATAGTCTCTGATTTTCTTCCGAAGAAATAATAGGTACAGTATCCCAGTTTTATTACACTATCCTTTGAATCAACATATATTACGCAACAATTTACATAACTCACACAAAACTTTTACACGTTTTTCACGAGTATGAAAATCAAAACAAGCAAGTAGTACAATAAAAAAGGAACAAAAATATTAATTAAAACAGAAGAAAGTAAAAAACTCACGTGCTTTACGATACCGATTCGTAACAGATTTCACTTTAGATTTCTCTCACAGGAAATAAGAATTTGACAATCTAACAAATGACTTCATTTACGCTTCGTTCAGTTTTATTAGATCAAACACTTTTACCAGAAATCGAGCGATTTTATTTGGATTCAAGCTCAGAGTTGTACGAAAACTGGTATGGATTGTAACTAATGCTTTGAATATCAGGGAAAACGGCGGAAAATTCAAAGCTGTCACTATTACAAGGGTGTTCTCCGTATAAACGCCGCACCAAATAGCGGCCCCCTGGGCGTTGCAGTTTTTGTCCAAAAATCAAATCACAGACAAACAGCGCTCAACCAGAAAGCAGTTGCCAATTCAAATAAACACCCATGTACGTCCATATACAGTTCTTTCGAAATGGCCGCCCCTGGGCACATATTTATTAGAATAGAAGTTGTGAAAAGTGCCGACACTAAATTCATACCCATGGGCTTGTTTACGGAAAAACCCGGTACTAAGTTTATGCAGCTTTTCCAAGCACTGAAAAAATTTTTTGTTGTGTTGTAAAAACGTAGACTTGATGAAGTACCTAGACAACATGAACTGCAAAACGTAGCCAATTGTAAATTGAAAAACTATATAGTTCCTGACAAAAACAAAGGCCGCATTGGTGCAGCCTAATCAATATTGTATTTAGCAAAAAGGAAAGTGTTGGATGCAAAAGTAGGCCATGAAAAGTGAAGGTCACCAATCGTCTGGCACACCCACAACTGGGTCAAACTGTAACCGCCCACAAAACTGTCGTTCATGTTTGTCTCGAACGGTGTCTTGCAAAGATAATAATAATAATAATGCTCCCTCTCATTCTCTCCATTCTTTGTAAGTCTTCGTGATTTTGACTTACATTAGAGACCTGTACCTGTTGCTTGGGTATGGGATTTTCAGGAATCGGTCTGGTATGGGTGGGTAGGTATTTTACGGCATACCCAGTAATTGGTTCGGTACGGGTAGGTTCGAAAAAATACCGGTATCCTGAAAATGTTTTGCAAACTGGAAGCACTGAATTTCCAAGGTTAAGGATTTAGGAATCTCCAAGGTTAGAGGACTGAAAAGCAATGGGATTTATAGTTCAACGCGGTTTCCTGAAATTATTTTTAATTTTACTCCAGTGAAAATCGTCGCTTAAAATAATTTGCGCCAAGAAAAAATGTTTCCATCTGTACCGCACATAGCTTTAGGTCTGACAGTGAATATACGGCATAACAGTGGCGTATCCAGGATGTCGAAAAGGGGTGTAACTTTTTGAAAGTGCCTGGTTGGGCCGCTGCCCAACCAGGGTAAGAAAATTTAGCAAAATTTGCCTTCAAACACGCGTTTAAAACACATTCCAGGCTTAAAATTAACAAGAAATAATTCCCTAAGTTCTAGTAGTTGAAAGTGGCCCGGTTGGGCTTCTGCCCGACCAGGGCGGAGAAAAGAGCCCGTGTTGAAAATTTAGCCATCCAAAACGCATTCTGAGCACAAAATATACAGTTTTAGTACATAATTTATTAGTTTCTCCATATTTTGACCAGACTTTCTCTTCCTAGCTCCACAGCAAAGGGGGTGTACCCGCCAACCTACACCCCCTGAATACGCCGCTCCACTGCAGCAGAGAGAAGAGACATAACAAACAGTGACAAAACGAAACTATACGTAGTGTACAAAGATACAGAATTGATTAATAAGAACCGTGTGCTATGGCTATGGAGCCATCCATGGCTAACATGCAGTCTTGTAGCCATAGACAGCTATGCATAACTTTATACTGACACATAAACCGTTAAAAGACTTAGTTTACACGACTGTACATAACGACATCTTCGTTTCTCTCTTATCATGCTTGGTTTCTTATGGGCAAGGGGGCTACCATTGTTCTACTAGTAGTATGTAGTAGTAGTAGTAGTATGTTCTTTGTTTTATTTATTTATAGTGCTGCTAAATTACGTGCGCGCTCAAAATTTCCTGGGAAACCTACACCCAGACGTGGCGCGAAGGCTGCGAGCGGCCAAGAAGGCTACCGTAATCGACAGAGGAATGCCGATAGCCAATAGAGATGGAGCTCCGGACGGGTTTTCCCGAGCAACATAGAACTCTGCTTGAGGTCTTTAGACAAGCTAAACTTCCTAATTTAGCATCGAATTTGTTTAGAACTTTCACAACCAGTTAGCGTTCGCAAGGCTAAGACCCTTGAAGAAGAAGCGTCATTCACGAAAGACCGGCAACAACTATTCCAGCACCGCGGCCACTACCGCGCC
>JASANB010000926.1:0-49531 GCA_030248155.1 Sabatieria punctata | reverse complement strand
AAAATCGAAAAAATCGCCAACAAACGCTAATTTTGGCTGAAATACAGCTAAAAGTTGCTGTTTTGCAGGCGATTTTGGCAATTTTTGTGTCTGAAATTGTAAAAAATTGCAAAAATTTGCTCAAAAATTCACTTGTCAGAAAAATCGGAGGGGGGGGGTAGGCGAAATCGTCTCGGGGGGGGTCCATCCGGGGGGTCTGGTCTAAGTCGGGTGCGGGGGCAGACCCCCCAGATCCTCCTGCTACATGTATGCCCTAGGGGTACGCATGAGTATAGGGCACGTTCCGGAGTCGTATAGTCATAAGAAAGTTACGCCTAAGGCCTGGTTCACACTACGAAATAAGAAATAAGAGATAAGGCGTCTGAAATAAGAAATAAGCGGAGCGTTCACACCACGAAATAAGAAATAGTACACAGTAAAAATCAGCTGCTGTGTATAGCAAGCGTCAGAAATCTTTTCGTCTTAGCAATTTTTGGAAACTAAGCGATTTATGGTCATAGTAGACCGGCGGAACACCAAAAACACTTAAATGATAGTACGCATTTATCGCATTTTTAGTACGTTCTTTGAACATGTCAACTGCAAGTCGCACAGTCAAGAATGGGTATATCCAATCCGAAAAGCAGTGAACAGGCCATAAAGGCCTTGAAACTTGCCAGTACAGTCATGTCTCGTTAATCTGGACCTCGTTAATCCGGATATTTGCCTTCCGGACAAGATTAGGCCAGGTCCCAATTTTCCCCGTGTTATATGACTCGTTAATCAGAAGATTTGGGGTCCCAACTTCGAACTTTGTACGGTAAAGTGATTCGTTAATCCGGATTTGGTTAATAGGGACAAAATCCATGCGCAATTTTTCAATTCAGTCAGGTTTGAAGAATTTTCAATTGAATAATGCTTTTCGTTCAGTCAGAATGTGATTATTTTTGCCTTTTTAGGAGCTATAATCAGCTGAAATAAGTTTCTGAGTTTTAATTAGGAGGTGAAGCTGCAGAATCTGATATGCAAATAACAAAAAGCTGTCATTTAGGCCTTTGACCCGAAAAACAGCGTTTTAGCATTGATTCGTTAATCCGGAAATTGGCTGATCCGGACAAAATTGGCTGGTCCCAACTTGTCCGGATTAACGAGACATGACTGCCTACTCAACGGGATCATTTCTATGAAAAACAGCTGGTAACTGCTGAAAAAACCTTGGTTTGTGAGTGTATAGGCAGTGCTCATAGGTTTCTGGCCACTTTTCGGGCAAAACTGACTTTTAGGGGTCCCTAACAAAAATTTCAATTTTATCTACCGTATTCAGTTGACTCCTCCCAAGCCTAAGCCTAAACCGAAGCCTAAGCAAGAAAGTGATTAATTAATATAGACCCCTAAAAGTCAATTAAGCCACTTTTCGTCCTGACAGTCGTTCCTTTCAGACCTTGTTATGACATGCTACCTATACGCTTAAAGTGAAAGAAAACTCTTATATTATCTATATCAGATGAAAAAAGTTGAGCACGGCGCAACTCTTATTTCGTGGCAATTTCTTATCTCTTATTGCACAGGTGTGCACAGGTGTGAAAAAAATAAGAAATAAGGCCACTGTTTCTTATTTCGTAGTGTGAAAAAAGCTTAATTTAATTAATTAATGAATAGGTTTCTTACCTTTTCTTACCTTCCCTGATTTCCCCTCTCCCAGCTACACTACACCTAACCCGGATGCCCGATAGAATGGAAAAAAGTGAGGATCATCTTGCCTCCCTCCCTGCTTCACTAGTGCGTGTATGCAAGGGGCGGCCTCCTCTCTGATCTGTTTCTCAGTCAGGGAGGACTCAGGATTTACCCAATATTTACCGGGGCAGATTAAGTTACCAGAAATCGAACAAAATTTGCTTGGCCCGTTAGATTTATTTACCGAATGTCAGAACGCTTCATAACCAGTACAAAACGTCCGAAACAGCAAAAATTCCAGTTATTTCTGAAAATTGTGACTGATTCTTTTGACGTGCTAGGAGTAAAAGTGATTCACTTATGGAGTACTGTGAACACACATTACCGTAACGTAACTGAGGTGTCGAACAATGTACTTTTGTATTGCTACTGAAAGCTGCATTTGAGTCGCCCATTGATATACTGAAGGCAAGGTCAAACTGAAGGAACGTATTAAATTTCCCCTTGCGGGACAGAAAATTTAACTTAGCTTTATCTACATAAAGCTTAATATGAGCGTAACGCAAAACATTTTCGAGGTTAATATAAATCAGAAACAAGACAGGACCCAATACAAAAAACGTTAGAACGCCGGAGAGATGTGGAACGTCGTGGCTGTGGTCGCCCAAAGACTGGAATTTAAAAATTCCGACTGGAGGAGCGGTCAGATTTAAAAACAGATGTCATTTTCGTAATCAGCGGCAAAAATTACATTAGGTGATGTGATACATATTTCATGGCTCTGTACTCTACATGCGACTGAATTGAGTCACCTTTCAAACGAGCATTTCATTTGCATTCATTTTCCTTTCATTTTGCATTTCTGCTAACATTAACATTGATATGGACGCGCGTTATGTCAAACTGGCGATGTGTGTTCCGTGCTCTCTGAGTGAAAGTAAAGTTAGTTAGTGAGCATGTTATAACAAGTGCAACCGTTTTCGTCCTAACTCATAAAAATGCCCATATCTTCAAAGTTAGGCAACGTAGAGAGAAAATATTGTTATTTTCGGAATCAGCAGCCAGCAAAAACTACATGAGAAAAGCAGCTTTGTACCGCGGTTTGTCATGCTAGCGAGTAGTGCCACTCAAGAAACACTGTTGGTCTCAACTTTGGATGCAAATTTCTACCGATCCAGAGCGAATCTAGCTAAAACTAATGCATTTTATAACTCAGCACACAAAACTGCATCGAACAGTATGCTAACCAATACGCTTTGCGGAAAAAATTTTGCGAACACCTTTGAAAAGCTAAAACACTCCACCATAAACAGCACACTTTAGTGTGCTAATTTTGTTTGGCCAACTCATACCTAACTTTTGTTAAAAGATAACAAGGCAAATACAAGTTTACCATCAAGCTCAAGCAAACTAGAGAAGAGACCCTTCATTTTATACGTATGTATGTGCATTACTAAGACTCTATTCTACTACAGCATTACGGAAGCCAAAGCTAGCCCAAAAAGTTCTATTTGGACCCCTTTGGTACAGAACGCCTACCCATTGCGCGACTTTGATTGCATACCTCTTTGGTGGGATATACGAACTACTACCATCGTGCGTGAAGGCGCGTATACAAATCGCCTCACCAGAAAAACGGAAACAGTAAAGACGTGCGGTACGCTGTGGTACACAATGGTACACCAAGTTCTCCGGGTTTTCCAATGTCACAAATCGCCTCCTCGAAAGTAGGAAAGTTGGAAAATCGCAAGTTACACCATAAAAGAAAGGAAATAAGCAGTACAATGGGCAAATGAAGAAAATTAGCGCAATTGCTTTATTCAATAAGTCGAATTATAAAAAATCTTATCACAACCGACTAAAACTGCACATACATACGTTACGTACTGTATCAAAACAGAAAATCCAAACAGTTGGTGTTATCTTTTGTGCAAAAAGATAGTAGGCACAAAGCTGCCTCCAGTGCAACATATCAGCCTGCAAGTGAAGTTTACGAAACAAATACGTGCATGCATAGTGCATGTAAGTGCTCAACTGCTGTAAGAGTAAGTAAAGTACTTATGCAGTTAAAATGCGAGAATCAGATGCACGCAGCAAAAGCACACACGAAAACTCCGCAACCATAGCCATTCTTCTGTTGCGGCTCTTTTGGAAAGACATGAGTCCATTGTGATGGGATGGCGGGATCTCAAACCGCTCTTCAGCAAATTGTATCAGTCACCTAAGAACTAACAACACCCTTGCTTTCCTTGGCTTCCGGAATCTGTCTTGGGGGTCCGGAATCTGTCCTTTCGTAATCGGTCTCCCAGCTCGGTTGTTTACACTAGGTCCACGATCACGACGATAAAGGGTTGAAATAGCTAAGCCAGCCGCACACCCATAATTCGACAAACTTCATCTTGCAGCGATTGCAGCGATAGCAGGTTATGGTGTACAGATTTGAAAATTCAACACAAAAACGAGAAAGAAAACCTACCACAGATACAAAATACGTCGACCTCCAACCATTCTTTACTGATGGTGCAACGGAAGGAGGATTCACGTTGGAGAATTGCCGGCGTTACCGATATGCAAATTTTTTACATCCGGTGCTGTTGGTTCTTGTGCATGTTTTCCGAATTTCCAAATTGTTGGGAAGCATTTTCCATTTTTCAGATTTTCCATTTTCCAGCTTCTTGGGGAGGCCGGTGCGTGTAGTAGTAGTAGTTCGTATATCCCACCCAAAGAGGTCGAAATGGACCAATGAACGGAAGTACAGAACCAAAGTGGCCCAAACACGGTATAGCTGTGTTTTTCGACCATCTACGATTCTACTGCTAAAAGCATTGTAACGCAACCGGACTCTAAAATACAGTCTGTAGAATGTCTTTTAAGCTGAAACCGAATGGAAAATACGACACGACATACCTTCCGTTTATGTTTTATCCGTTTCTTTAAGTAGACTTGAACTGAAGTGACAGCGAATATCTATCCTAAGAAAGCGGAAATCATGGCCGCCAGATCCGTACAGATGAATTTTCCCCAGATCCGTACTGGCAATTGAGTTGAGTTGTTGAACTTCATTTCGAGTCTAAGGAATGCCGTGTCCTTTCTTCGGACACTCACGACAACGCCACATCAAACACTACACATTCCTTTCTTTTCTCCATCTCTCTTTTTTTTACCAGATTTACAGACTAAAATTCGATCTGGTTAAGCTGAGGTCACAAGAAAACAGACCAAATCTGGAACTGATTAAGCTGAGGTCACAAGCAGTCATACTCACTTCTCCCCTGCTTCACTCATTCGTTCATTCCCTCATCTTAGCTAATAACCGTCGCTCTCGCGATTTATCAATAAAAACGACCGAACATTTATTTATTTATTTATTTATTTTCCCCAAACTACACTTACTAAACACACAAACAAACTAATTAAACACGTAAAACGTATCGATACACGCAATACAAGCAAAGTAAATTACAAAAACTTACAAAAGTTAAATTACAGAATCGTGAAGTGAATTACATAAAAAAGACACAACAAAGCTAATTTATATAAAGATACATGATGTACATACTTAGGAGATCTAAGAAGGGGAGGGCTGAACTGCGCCGAATTGAACGGCGTCTGAAGCTGAGCCTTTGAGAAACTTTAGAAGTGATTGCGTTTCACTGTTTAAAAATCTTTTGAACTGAGCCACTGTACTAGTAGTTACACATCGCTCGGACAGACTGTTCCAGGGTCCAACCACCCTAACCGCAAAACTGTGACTTCTAAGATTTGTGCGCGAGCGTTGCACTAGTAACTTTAACCTATGACCTCGAGTGACACTGGTTTCTGGTACTTTCTCAAAGAATTCCTCGAATTTTAATTCAGATAATCCATGCACGATTTGGTAAGCAAGCACTAGATCAATTTGAAGTCTCCGAAGTTCAAGATTTTGTAGCTCTATGCCTTGCTGATTCAGTGTTTCTAAGCGCTGAGCGTATGTTTTTCCTGCCATATTTGGCAGGCGCCTCGTAAAATATTTTTGCACACGTTCTAGTAAATCAATGTTCTTAATTAGCTGCGGGGTCCAAGCTGGGCTGCAGTACTCAAGCACAGGGCGCACGAAGCTCTTATAGAATGTAATTAAAAATTTTACGTTTCTACTGCTAAAACCACTAAACATGGCATTTATTCGCGAGTAACCTTTAGCGCGTAGACTATTGCAGTGTTCTGAAAACTTCAGGTCATTCGACAAAATTACACCTAAATCTTTGGTGCTGACAGTTTCTTCGATACTTTTATCATTAACGCTATACTGTTTTTTGCTGTTGTTATTTCCAATGTGCATAATAGCTGTCTTTTCTAGAGCGAGAGAAAGACCGTTTTCAGCGGCCCAGCGAAATAGGCAATGCAGATCGTGTTGAAAGAGTTGTGTGTCTGTCTCTTTACTTGCTCGAAAATAGAGTTTACAATCGTCTGCAAACAACTTTACGGTAGAATTGATAATTGATTGAGGCAGTCTGTTAATAACTACTAAGAAGCAAATTGGTCCAAGTACGCTTCCTTGCGGGACTCCTGAGAGATTTTTAGTTTCAGCTGACTCATTATCGTCTACTACTACTTTCTGTGACCTGTTTGAAAGAAAAGCCGTAAGCCACGAAATTAGAGCGCCTTCCACTCTGTACGCCTTGAATGATTCGATAATTTTTGAATGCGGAACCTGATCGAAAGCTTTTGCAATATCTGCGTAAGCCACATCAATTGCTTCTTTTGCATCGATTGCGCGGGTCCAATCGTTTATGCACTGAACTAATTGAGTTACAGTAGACCTACGTTTTAGAAAACCATGCTGACTATCAGAAATTAGTCTGTTACCATGCAAATGATTCAGTATTTTCTCTTTTATGATCTTTTCCATTACTCTGCAAGCCACACATGTCAAACTTATTGGTCGATAATTGCTAACATCAGCGCGTGAGCCTTTCTTATGGATTGCGGTAACTCGGGATTTTAACCAATCAGAAGGCAAACAACCTGTGTTGAAGGAAACCTCGAATATGCTAGATAGCGGCTCTGCCAAAACCAAGGCTAACCGTTTGAGAAATACACTGGGTACACGGTCGGGGCCGTAAGAACATTTTGCAGTCAGTTTCCTTAAGTAGTCAAATACAATGGCGGGAGTAAACCTGACTACCCGGACAGGTTCGATCTGTTCTATCTGTGCTACTAAGGGCGCTGTAGTGTCATTTCGGTAAACTGATGCGAAATACGAACTGAGTAGTTCTGCTTTACCTTTTGGGTCCAAAGCGTAGTCACCTTCTGGTGTTTTTAATGCGGGCAAGCATGGCCTAGCTTTCAGTTTGCTGTTTATGTGTTTCCAAATTTTGGCTTCACAGCCACTTTCGATAATTGAGCGTTCTTTGTCACTCTGCTCCTTTCTAATTTCTGATCGAACTTTACAAGCTGCGCTTTTCCATTTACGCCAGTCACGGTCGTTTAGAGTTTGTTTGAACTTTTTGTGCAATGTCTTTTGTTTGCGGTTTAGTATTTGAATTCGTTTGGATTGCATTGGTGGTTTGCGCGAAATATTAATTTTTGGCACATACTTTTCGATCAGCAGATTAACTATAGTTAAGAATTTCTGCCACATTTGTTCTACGTTACCGCAAGAATTGAAAACTAACGGCCACTCAATTACTGATAGTTCCTGTTCGATCGCTGCGTAGTTAGCGTTTGTGAAATTTCGCCTACATTGCGGCCTTCTAGACGCTTGCTGGTTAAATTTGGTGCAGATATGCACGGTTTTATGGTCGCTGTTGCCTATAGCGTTTTCTACAGTAACCTTGTCAAGTAGGAAAGGCGAGGAGACTAAGGCTAAATCTAGTACATTGCCTTTGTTGTGGGTCGGCTCTTCCACCATCTGGGTCAAACCTCTACGCAAACAGAACTCAAGAAACTTTTGTTCAAAGGACCTAGGACCGGCTTTGATTCTTTTGTTGGGCCAGTCAATGGCGGGCATATTAAAGTCACCTGTTACAATACAAGGCGCGTCTGCTGGGATTAGCTTATCTAAATGCTTTAGAAAGTGTTTGGACGTTGCTGCGCTAAACCCCCCTGGGGCTCTGTAGACAAGACCTAGGCGCAATTTCTCACGAGAATTGGTTGGACCGCGTGGCAACAAATCCAACCACAGCGATTCATAGCCATCTACGCACTGTGGCTCAGACACTAACACGGTACTTATGGTTAGAGTGCGAACTGGTATTGGGTATTGGGTATTGGGTATTGGGTGTATTGGGGTGTTTTCCAGGTATTGGGTATTGGGTATTGGGTATTGGGGTTTTTACCCCCCAATACCCAATACTAATTGGGACAGGTAAAAATATGGAAAAAACGATGTTGACCTGAAAAATTGATCTGAAAAAATCGAAAAAGTTAGTCGATGATTCGGTTTAGGAAGCTGTATCGCGTTAATGAGCCGTCCATAAACAACATCGTTCGAAAATCCCGATTTTTCGGAGCCTCTCCTCCGAAAATCTAATATAAAAATGGTAACATTTCTAATGTCACCATAATGTACCAGTACCGTACCCATGACTATTGCGGTGGTGCACACAATTTCCGGCCATTAGGAAAAAATTCGCCAGAAGAAACACGACTGAATTACGAATTAAATACCCAAACTGTTAATTCTGCAAAATTTATGCCCAAAATGACTTCTAAATGCTTTCTGAAAAGCTAATTTTTCAAAATTTTCTCGCCGTGCTTGGGTAGCGGCCCAACCAGGGCTCTTAAAAATTTTAATTGCAGTGCAAAAAATCTTGTGTATGCATCCTGAATGTACCTGTCCAGTGAAATTGCAATTTTTGGCCCAGCTATGCAAGTATTGGGTATTGGGTATTGGGTATTGGGGTATTGGGGGTCTCAGGTATTGGTATTGGGTATTGGGTATTGGGGTATTGGGTTTTTTAGGTATTGTTCGCACTCTACTTATGGTATTCGGTACCAAAATTAGCAGGCCTCCTCCTCTCTTTTTTGAGACATTAAACTCGCTACGATTAAGGCGGTACACATCATAATAGGTGGTGTCACAGATCATAGAGTCAGTCACATGCGTTTCAAGCCACGTTTCAGTCAGACAAACTATGCAGTCTTTAAAATCATCAGACAGCCCTAGGGATAAAGCATCCCGTTTTTTCTTGCTCAACAAACTTTGAATGTTAGAACTAACGATATCGATTTGGTCTAGTTTGGGGCCTAGGCGTTTAAAGACTGTCCTTGCCTGTTGTTCCGATTGGGTCGCTGTTGCTGCTGCTGCCAGCCGTTCGCGGGTCTGTTGAGTTCCTCGGTGGTATTAAACGAAGTAGTACATGGTATTAAACTACATGGTATTAAACGAAGTAGTACAGTCATGTCTCGTTAATCCGGACAAGTTGGGACCAGCAGATTTTGTCCGGATTAACGAATTTCCGGATTAACGAAACAAAATTTAAAACCGTTGTTTTCAGCTTGAAAGCATTACCGCAATGTTCTCTTTACTGTTAGAATATAAACGTAACGATTTTATCGAATTTTGCACCACAATAAACGGCTCTGAACAAGTATAACTTTCTATTTCGGCGACATACTGTATAGTCTGTGATCGAAGTCTGTTTACTGCAGCTAAGTTTGTAATCGCTGTTCCAAGCGACGGAAGCTGAGCACTTCATGTGCCGAAAAGTACTCCATGTGACTTTGGCAGAAATGACTGATTGTAGCCAGGGAATTGAAAGCCTCTAGATGAGTGGGAGGTGCTTGTGGATTCGTAGCCCGCAATTCTACCTCATCCTCTTCGTCTGACAGATTAAAGGACTCCTGCGTATGAAGAGCAACAAGCTCCTCAACTGATACTTGCTCGCCTCATCAGTGGCTTCGTGGCTATCAATTTCGAGCCACTGTTCTGCCGACATTGGATATTGAATGACCAAATTCGATCTATTTTACATTTTTTGTTTAGCTAGCGAAATTAATTGAAATTTTGAGGCGCCAACTTGCGTCCGGATTAAAGAGTCAGGCGCCAGAATTTGTCCGGATTAACGAAATCCGGATTAACGAATCATTTAACGTGTAAAAATCGAAGTTGGGACCTGGAAAAACGTGTTCGGATTAACGAATCCGGATCCGGATTAACGAGACATATAACATGGGGAAAAATTGGGACCTGGCCTAATCTTGTCCGGAAGGCGAATATCCGGATTAACGAGGTCCGGATTAACGAGACATGACTGTATATAACAACCCACAATAGAGCGTATGACGTCACGACCGATTATAATAGCCGCTTCGCGGCAGTCGGCTATCGCTATCGCGCCCCATTCCGATGAGTCATTATTACACTATAGATAGAACCGGTTAATCTAGGCCGTTTTAATCACGTCTGCTCCGCTAGTTTCGCAACCGCTGGTCAGCTCTGGTGCAGTAGCGGGAAGTATTGGCTCCCATTAAACTAAAGTATGGTCGATTTATTAAATTGAACAGTAGCAAACAGATGCGCATCTCAGAACAAGTTTATAAGCAACAGCACACAGACAATTCGAAAACAGGATTATTAGAAATTTAACCTTTGTGCAGAACATGTCTTAAAGTTTCAATACATTGGTTGACCATCACACTCACCTTCATCGCTTTCATCATCTTCGATCAGATGCATATTTTCGCTTACAAATTGTTTCAACAGGTATTTACGTTCATCCCAAGCCTTCTCTAGAGCCTCTGCTTCTGGCAGACCGCGCTTTTCATATTGATGAGCATAGTTAGCGATCTCTCTGAAGGTCTCATCGCGATTTTCGAGATAATCGACATAATCAATAAAGTGCTCGATCTGTTTGAAGAGCTCATGCAACAGCTGGCTAAGCAATGGCTCAACCAAAAGCTGTTCAGGATCATAGTTGTCCGGCAAATTCATGTCGCTGATTGCAGCATCAAACAGCTTGCTCCAATAAAAATCTTTGTCTTCTTCTTCTACCCCTTCTTCTAGTTCATCATCTGTTTCATTCTCCTCTTCTTCGCTCTCAACTGTTTCATCGTATGATTCTTCGCTCTGCTGATCATAATCATACTCACTCTCATCATCATCATACTCACTCTCATAATCTTCAGAATTTATTTTATGAAAGCATGATTCATGTCTACGTCTGTTTGAGCTGGATGAGAACTTTTTATTGCAGAACTGGCAAACTTTATTATCCATCTCTACACTACTCACCACCATCTGCCGGGCATGTAAATATATGAATGAATTGTATGGTATGAGTCACATGATTATATTAATGATCGATTCTGGATCGATTTGGATCGATCATCGCAGCAACATGTTTGGACGTGTTTGTGACTCATTATGATGAAATGTTGTGAAATCGTCTAGGTGACGTCATTATGATTGCGAAATTTCCCGGTACTGCAGCAGACCGTCGTGACGTCATGCGTCTCAGAGTGTCCCCTTGTATACTACTACTATGGTATGAGTCACATGATTATGTGAATGATCGATTTTGGATCGATTTGGATCGCTGTGATCGATCGTGTGAGCGATCCAAATCGATCCAAAATCGATCATTCACATAATCATGTGACTCATACCATAGTAGTAGTATACAAGGGGACACTCTGAGACGCATGACGTCACGACGGTCTGCTGCAGTACCGGGAAATTTCGCAATCATAATGACGTCACCTAGACGATTTCACAACATTTCATCATAATGAGTCACAAACACGTCCAAACATGTTGCTGCGATGATCGATCCAAATCGATCCAGAATCGATCATTAATATAATCATGTGACTCATACCATACAATTCATTCATATATTTACATGCCCGGCAGATGGTGGTGAGTAGTGTAGAGATGGATAATAAAGTTTGCCAGTTCTGCAATAAAAAGTTCTCATCCAGCTCAAACAGACGTAGACATGAATCATGCTTTCATAAAATAAATTCTGAAGATTATGAGAGTGAGTATGATGATGATGAGAGTGAGTATGATTATGATCAGCAGAGCGAAGAATCATACGATGAAACAGTTGAGAGCGAAGAAGAGGAGAATGAAACAGATGATGAACTAGAAGAAGGGGTAGAAGAAGAAGACAAAGATTTTTATTGGAGCAAGCTGTTTGATGCTGCAATCAGCGACATGAATTTGCCGGACAACTATGATCCTGAACAGCTTTTGGTTGAGCCATTGCTTAGCCAGCTGTTGCATGAGCTCTTCAAACAGATCGAGCACTTTATTGATTATGTCGATTATCTCGAAAATCGCGATGAGACCTTCAGAGAGATCGCTAACTATGCTCATCAATATGAAAAGCGCGGTCTGCCAGAAGCAGAGGCTCTAGAGAAGGCTTGGGATGAACGTAAATACCTGTTGAAACAATTTGTAAGCGAAAATATGCATCTGATCGAAGATGATGAAAGCGATGAAGGTGAGTGTGATGGTCAACCAATGTATTGAAACTTTAAGACATGTTCTGCACAAAGGTTAAATTTCTAATAATCCTGTTTTCGAATTGTCTGTGTGCTGTTGCTTATAAACTTGTTCTGAGATGCGCATCTGTTTGCTACTGTTCAATTTAATAAATCGACCATACTTTAGTTTAATGGGAGCCAATACTTCCCGCTACTGCACCAGAGCTGACCAGCGGTTGCGAAACTAGCGGAGCAGACGTGATTAAAACGGCCTAGATTAACCGGTTCTATCTATAGTGTAATAATGACTCATCGGAATGGGGCGCGATAGCGATAGCCGACTGCCGCGAAGCGGCTATTATAATCGGTCGTGACGTCATACGCTCTATTGTGGGTTGTTATATACTACTACGACTGCTTTCGACCTGGACATCATTATTCTATGCGCCAACAACCAGTGGCACACCCAGGATTTTTCAAAGGGGTGTAACATTTTGAAATTGTCTGGTTGGGCCGTTATGTCGAGAAAATTTGGCAAAATTAGCCTTCAAAAATGCGTTTAAAAAGTATTCGGACCGTAAAATTGACAAAAGTTTAGGAAGCCTGTTGGGCTTGTACCTACAGCCCTGGGTATCCTATTGCCAACATCTAATTTACTGCATACTCGATACAGCGTTAACTTAAATAGGCGTAGATAACCTGCGACAAACAGTTCTCTACGACCAGACATGGGCTCGTATTTCGGCTGAGGGAGCGGTAAATTTTCAAATTATGATGGAAGTTACAAGCGGCTAATGGTGGTTGAGGGGGATGGTAAGCCAAAAATGTCCGATTTTTTAAAATAAGCTATACTGACCTCATTTGCACCTAATCTACGCATACTGTCATCGTAATTTTCTATACAAAATTCTTCCTAAAAATTCCTGAGAGGGCTAGCGGCGGTCTGAGGGGATATGTCAGAGGCTTGAAGGGGGTCAATCCCCTCAAACCCATTTGCCCATGTCTGGCTACGACGATTAGTTTCCGAATGGTTTTCCCAAAGCAGTGGGACACACAGAATACAATGTAGAAGCAATATTTTCTAAGCAGTGAAAAGAAACATCACGCATGCAGAATTAAACTGATCTGGCGAAGTATGGAATAATAATCGTGCCCGTCGTAACCGAATGTCAGCCATTCATAAAACATTCATTCAGTTATTCATAAAACTCGAAAAAAGGACAGCGATTGTTTTTTTTAACAAACACTGTAAATTTTGAACTTGGTAATATCAAGAATGCATAAAAGAGTATAGCAAGAATGTGCCAGTCAGCGGCCGGCCGAGTGTCGATGCGCTGCACCATAATTACCGGAGGGGTCGGGAAATTCGCGACCCCTCCGGTAATTGCGCATGCGCTTTATTGCAGCGCAACCTGATTTCTGAGCAAGAATGACGTCAACAAAATGTTTAGTGATTTTCTACAACGGCAATTCATTCCATATTTCGTCTGAGACCTTCAATCATCACAATAACTAAAAGGAGTGTCCAATTGCAAGACAAGATTGCAAGATATCTGTGAAATGCATCAGGCTTTTTGTATTTGTGAACCTTTTCATTTTGAACGCAGCACACGAGCTTGGCCATGTACACATACCACATGCTTGCATATTCCAGTCTTTTTACCTTTCTTTCCCTTTATCATGTTGCCGTAGACTAAACAAATCAACGGCGGCAGCTATATTCCCAAACACGGATTGAATATCCCGCTCAAAAATCAGGTCCGGTAATTATGGTGCAACGCATCGACAGCCGGCCGGCCGCTGAGAGGCACATTCTTGCTACTCTTTTATGCATTCTTGGTAATATGAAATTCAAGGCTAGAAATTCGGGATGCTATTATGCACATGCTATACTGTGTACTTGCTGACATGTCGAGGTTTCGTGTTTACTGCGCCACACAAGCACACACTCACAAACTGTCTAAAGTATCAATTAGTTTGATCAGCTAACCAATTATGTCTTTCGGGGTTGGACAAGTTTTGCTGCTGTTATTTGATTTCTTCGAACGCTCACTTATTATATTGTCTGGTTTGACTTCGTTTTTTCTAGAACTTGACTTTCCGTCTTTTGCGTACATCGATGTTGCTTCTCTGGCCTGAATGTGTCTGTTTAGTAATTCCTTCATCGTATACATATAACAGCTCCGGGCCGACCTGGGGGACGGGGTAGAGGTTTCCCTCAGGTGGGGGGTCGAGTGGGGTTTCGCCAGAGGGGGAGTCAAAATCTCAAAAAGCTCCAAAACGTTTGGAAATGCGTTTTTAGCACGTTTTTTTCAATAAGGACGCTAAAAATCGCTATTTTAAGCTGCCAAATAGCGTTTTAGAGCTAAAAAAAGCAAAAACGACAGAAACGGCTACTAAAAACACCGACCGATTTGTCTTAAATACAGTACATATCAGCAGTGGAGACGCCAAATTCGGTTTCCAAAGGCTTTTCAAGCGAATTTTGGGCCAAAATTAGTGATTTCTGAGCCAGTTTGTTAGTGCTGGAACCACTACTAGTACTTGTATTTTTGAGCCGGGGGTCCCCTAACCTGTCTCGGAGGGGGTGAGGGGGTTGGCCTTTCCAGTTAGGGGGCAACCCCCAACCCCCTAGTACATGTAAGCTTCGTCGAGGTTGCAGTCAGAATACTTGCCTCATCTTTTCTTTTGTTTCCAATTTGCATTACATTACCGCCCACGTTACGTGTGTCGATTGTTGATATGAGCCCGGAGGATTTGGATGACAGTGTCGATTTTACACTTGCTTCTTGCTCTTTGTTCGTAGACACCGAATCCATGGATGGTGACCTAATATCTTCTTTTCGTTTCGAACCAAGTAAATCCGTCCTGGGAGACATTACTCCAAATGTTGACTTATCAGTGTCACTCTTCTTGGCTGCCAAGTCTAATCTGGACGGCGGAGACACTACGCTTATATGCGATTTCATATTTTCTTCTCCTTCCTCCTTCTTCTCACTGTCCGACTTGCGGACCGGCTGCCTTCCCTCTTTTGTCCTGCCGTTCTTTGCAGCTGCTACGTCTTGTTCTGCTTGTTTGACGATGTCCTTCAGTTGCGGCGTCCTCACCATTCTGTCTTTGCCCCACCCTTTTTCTTGCATGTGAATGCTGCTGAGCACGTGTTTTTGTGAGACGGCCGGAGACAATGGAAAGGTTCTGGGGGCTTGTGGTGGTGGCGTCACCGCTCTCCTGCTTGAGCGACCTTTTTGGCCTGAGCTCTTGTACAGTCTCGCTGTCTCTGGCATACGACGACTTACCGATCTTTTGCGACCGCTGTAGATCTCCCTCAACGAGCATTCCATAGCGTCTTCCGACTTGGTGTCTTCGTCTGACCTCTGTCTCGCCTGTTTGTTCTTAGCCTTTAAACTCGGCTGCGCCAGGTCTGACCGTACTGTCTTGGTCTCTGATGCTTCTAAACGTCGCACCACTTTGGTCGCTTCTTTCTTATCTTCCCATCGAACTTCTTTGACCGAAATTTCTTCTAATGACACCGTTCTCCTAACTTCTCGCTGTAGTCCGTCGTCCAACCCAGATGGCGGCGGTAGAATGCAATGAATCTGCAAGTCGAGAAGCCTATATTCAGCCTACTGCTGAGCTATTCGCAACTGAAGGTTCTGTTCCTATTGTTGTGCCGTACCTTTATGTAAATTGAATGCTGTCCAGTATTCTCCGCTTCACCAAAAATAGCTTTTACATCCAATCGGCTCATAGCCGGCAAATCAAGTGGTGGATAAAGAGTCTCGACCATGAATTTCCACTTGTTGTTTGTGTCCCCGTTGCTGAGATGTTGGCTCATCAGGTAAATTGTCACAAACTTTGATTGTTTTGGTTCGAGGTAGCCCCTTTTTGGAAGAACCTGCAAATTCGGCGTTTCTTACGTCTCCACAGTTGCATTACAAAAGTTGGAGTTTATAAAACTACGCTACGGCACAACACCCATATGGCAACCAATTTTAGGCGAACTTTAGGGCCAAACCCTTTTACCTGTATGACATACTACAGTACGTACTCGAAATAGGTGAGGACGATTGCATCTGATTCTGAAAACGATGGGTCTGTGTGGGATAGTGTTCCGGATAGTGAGGACGGCTTTCTGAGGCCGACTATAGTCATTGAAGAATAGTATCCATTTGGGGCTGACACGCGGCTCGTCGTCTGGAACCATTTCAAACAGAGACGCCATTGTAGCACAGCACAGGTAAAGCACAACACAACAAATCCAATACAACAATCAGTATACAATGATTGATTCCAGGATTCTGGTCAGATGTGTTGCCAATATGCATTTCCAATACAGGGTGTGCCAAAAAACAACCGTGCAGGTTTTTTTTACTGTGGCAGCCTTAAATCTGAACCGATTTGAATGAATCTTTTTGAATGAAAGACAAATAATTTCTTTAAAAAATAAGTAAATGTTTTTTAGAAGAATTAATCTATCTTTCATTTAAAAAAGGATTCATTCGAATCGGTTGAGATTTGAGATTGCTACAGCAAAAACTCTGCTGGGTTGTTTTAATCACGGTTTGTTCATTACCAAAATCGGTGTTTCAAATTTGAAGGCAAATATCTCAGGAACAAAGCAGAATATCTTAATGAACGGTTCACCAATCTGTCAAGAATTTATTTGTCTTTGATTAAAAAAGATTCATTCAAATCGGCTGAGATTTGCGGTTGCCACTGTAAAAAATCAGCTGGGTTGTTTTTGGCACACCCTGTTGAATCAAAAGTGAAAAAACTGAAAATTTTTGCTCCATGTGAAACAAAAGGCAAAATAGAGGGTGTCTCAATAAAGAAAACATGTATTTTTTCTGTTTCCCACTGTTTCGGTAGTGTCTGCATTCAGGTGGTAGTGTCGGCCGGTGCACGTGCCAAAGGTAAAGTATACAATTACTGTAATTCTTGTTTCCCGCTCTATAGTTGGAAGGCTAGAAAAATAATACCAAGAATGTTCCACTCGGCGGCTCGGTCGTAGTCAGCTGAGCAAAAATGTGCTGCAACATAATCGCGCGTACGTCGGCGGAAATGGATCCGCCTGGCGCGAAACTACCCCAGCAGAAAATGAATTTGGACTTGTCGTAGTAGATAAATTTGCGCCACATTCAAATTGCTCAAGTACTGGCACCCTCTAAGTGACCTCAAATCTTTAGGTGACCTCTGCCATTCGCTGCCTTCCAGATTGTGCTAGAACCGCTTGAACTTGAACTAATGTTTGTCGCGCAAGACACGACATGTTAGTAACGAAATCGCACAAAACGCGTGCTAGTGGGCAACAGGATGCACAACGTCTAAGAAGAACAGTGCACCCTTTACTGAAACAAGAGGAGGCCAATGTTCAATTTTATCAAGTTTCTCTGTAAAAATCTATTTTCTACTAGATTCTATAATATATCAGTGGGTAAAGAATGCCAGATTCGTATCGAGAAAAAGTGCTCAACAGTCCAATTTTTTCCCAAAGAAGGAAGAGAGAGTTTCTGAGAATGGCCCCATGTAGGATAAAGGAGAGGTTAATGGAAAAAGTCATAAAAAGACAAATCAATCAAGCCATGGATTATTCTACAGTATAAAGTAGTTGCAAATCAACCAGCACCGGTAGAAACAAACAATTTTTCCGTTCAGCTCACCTGAACGGAAAATTTTGCACAACTGCTGCGGAGGAACAAGCTAGCATTTTTTCCTACAAATTTGTCAGCCACCACAGTTTCAACAAAAGAAACTCTAGACCAATTACAGAGCAAGCGGACAAGCATTGAGTTAACAGCAGCCTTTCAAATTTTTCCATTCAGGTGAGCTGAACGGAAAAATTGTTTGTACCTACCTGTGCAGGAGCCTGCGTTACTCAAGTGTTTCAAGAGTTTAGTGCCTTGAGACGTTCGGAATAAGCGCCTTGCAAATGTGCAAAGCACTTAGACAATTCCAGTCCGCCACCCACGACTTGCAAGCCATGTCGGCCGATTTGGGAGTGGAAGAAGGTGAAGTTGTCGATTCCCCTTCAGCTTATCATGGTTTCAACCCTTCTAGCTTCCATACTATTTCAATATGCTCTGGGCCTCCAGCCTCATCTCTTCTGATGATACACTTCGAATGTCGAAGTACTATCCTGAGAATCGGCCGATTTGGAAGGAACTGGTGTATGGCGCACGTATGAATTGACTCTAAAATGCAATACCCTAGTTGACGAGTCTCTGTGACACCGACTAATTCTAAAGGAAGTAAGTTGGAGTGACTTTATTTGTGCAGTGAAAGGAATAAGCAAAGAATGATCACGAGTACGTAGTGGTGTTAGTGTGCGAAGCTGCATAGCCGTAGCGGTAGAGAGTGACTGTGAGCACCGAACCCACCACCAACACGATCAGAACCACGCACAAGAGCTGCCATTTCCAGAAGCTCCAGCACGTCTTCCTTCGCACTTTGCGCGCCGACCTTTTGAATTCATCTGACTGAAAACAAAGGTTCAGTTGAGTGTACTGTGAAGCTGTCTTACCGTGTGTTCGAGTTTGTCCGATCTCTCCACTAGCATGTCCACTCGTTCGCCTCTTTCCATCAGTTTGTGGAGATTGTGGCGCATCTGCTCTGAAAGTTCACTCATCTGCATTCCTAATCTGCCCAATACCTCATCGCTGCGGTCTGTGAACGGATTCTGAAAACTTGGTATCAGAAGTCGCACAGTCATAACAAAGTCAATCACCTTGTCCGAGGGGTATGCACTCATGTTAGAAGGCAACACTTTCACTAACTAACAATAAACAAAGTAGAATTATGTAAAACTTATTCAAAGTACTGAGACGATCTTAGAGCTGTTTGTATAAAGTGAACGAAACTAGAGAATACGGTATCAACTTTTAGACACTATTCTTGTCCTACTAGAACCGCTGAACTGGGCTTACATTCATACGCTCCATTTTCTTTTGCTAGTTGTGGAATGGAACTGTCTTCGCAAGCGGAATGAAGACCAGGCTCATCGCCAAACAAATTGTTAAAAAACGGTGGCACCATATACGGTGTTGGCCATAAAAAAGACCGCCTGAGCTTTTTTCGATTTTTCCGAATAACTTCAAATGGTCACCATTCCGTAAATTTTTTAACCGAATAAAAAATGTTGGTAAGATTATTATCATTTGTTAAGCGTTTAAGCTAGCTTGCTAGCCTTTTGTGGGCCTGAGTTATGCCCTTCTGAAATGAGCTGACCCGAATTCTTAGACGTCATATTTGAACATATCTCACGAATCCTTCATCGGGCTTTCGCAAATTCGGGCCTTTGCAGGTTACCAATCCTATACATAGACTTCAAACCCTGAGGAGGTCAGCTTTCTAGCACCACCGGTTAAAATCAGGCAGATTTTTGCTTTCAGTGAATGTGAAAAATTGGCATTTTAAAAATAAGGGTGTTATTCCCTACAGAGAAAGCAGGGTTGTACGAACTGATAGGGTCGTTGATTACAATCGTCTCAACTAAGGCAACACAATGAACACCTAAATTTGGCTTTACAGCCGTGCTTTATGTTCAGATAGCACCACTCTCATTTTTAACAATGCTAAGTTTTCACCCTGACTAAAAATGAAAATCCGCCAGATTTTAACCAGCTGTGCTAGAAATCTGACATATTCAGGGTTTTAAGTCCATATATAGATTGGTTAACCTGCAAAATTTGTGAAAGATCCATTGAAGGGTTCGTGAGATATTTATGTTCAAATTTGACGTCTGAAAATTCGGATCAGCTCATTTCGGATAGGACATAAACTCATAGGTACAGAATGCGAGCAGCCTAGGACTTTGCCAAAACAAACGCTTAACAAATGATAATAATCTTACCAAAAGTTTTTTAATTCGGTTAAAAATTGACGGTATGGTGACCATTTGAACTCATTTTAAAAAATCGAAAAAAGGCCAGTGGGTCAGAAAAGAAGGGAAAGGATCCTGAGGGGGTTGAGGCGAGGGAATGGTAAGCCAAAATATCCGATTTTTTACTAAAATCTAGGCTTATTTTTCGCTAAAATAGGTTAAATTAAGCTATTCTGAGCTCATCTACACCTAATATAGGCATACTTTTATCATAATTTTCTATGCAATCTCAAAATTCCTGAGTGGGTAGCAGCGGCCTGAGGGGGTCAACCCGCTCAGCCCCCCTTTGCCTCTGTCTGCTCAAGGACATGCCCGGCCCCTGCACATACTTGTACATGTATCTTCATTGAACTTGGCAGAGTTTCTAGGGGGTGGGTCAAAAATACCGCATGACTCTTTAGGGGGCGTGTAAAAATTACGTAATGGCATCATTTGTTGCCCATTTTCGGACCACCCTCCCCGAAATAATTTGCTGACCCCCTACCTTTATTACGTAATTATTTTGGGGTACCCCCGAAATTTCAAATTTTTGATGAGTCAGAGCCGAAATTTTTGCGTTCAATTCTATGCAAAATGTCGTTTTTTATTAACACCTGTATACAGTAACAACAATTGATAATTTTCTTAGTTTTCTTTATTGATGATGATGAGCTACAACTACGTACATGTACATGAGCTTTACACACCACCCTTTTGAAAATGGGACTTTCCACAAATACTAAAACTTGAAATTTTACCCTACCCTACTGAAATGCGTCTTTCAGAGCCAATTTTGAAAACTTATTATCCTTGTTAGAATGTTCTCACTCTGATTGGTCAGGGAAATTTGACTTTGGTCAGGGAATTTTGTTCTCAAAAAGCCGCACGAAACCTGCAAATGTTTGAGTCGATAAGTACTGTACCATAGTACCTTTTTAAAAAAAGCTTGTTAAGGCTCATTTAGAAAATTTTTTATGTTATTCAAAGTATGGATATTTTGTGGGATATCGCTGAATTTAGCCTCAGATATACATTAGCAGTGCAGTTCTATCAATTTCATCCATATTCTAAGGCTAAAAATAGGTTTTGAAGGGCAACAGCCACTCCATGACTGCTATCTATTAAAGGTGCTTCTGATGCATCCTTGCATCTCCTACAAGCTAAACTTCATGCATGTAAAAATTTTTGAAAAAATTCATAAAAAGCTGTTTTCTGGCCTTCAAAAAACTTTTTACAACTCTACCCCACCTATACTATATTATTGCTTGCCAGACACTAACTCATACCTCAACCATCAAGTAGCCAAGCCGAGGCTTTGGCGGATGGCTGTTAAGTAATTGAGCGTTGTTTCTTAAGACAGCGGATGAGGACGGTAAAGTGTTGTCAAAAGTCAGTTTAAATGTATACTCGAATTAAGAACGATACAGTAGTGACAAATCAAGAACGACGCAGTTTTTTCATTACATTACTCTGTTCTATGGCCGCCTTTCTTTTTCTCTGAAAACATGTTTCGTATTAGTCGAACACTCCAGCACTAACAAAACAAAACACACAGTCGGCAAGGCCCCAGACTGCAGCTCCATAGCTTCGCAGATTCGTCTTCTGGACGGTGCAGCGTCACTTCCGCCAGCCACCTCACACAACGACAACCTCAATCGAGCAGCTATTTCAAA
Source organism: Sabatieria punctata (assembly GCA_030248155.1). Classification (NCBI taxonomy): domain Eukaryota; kingdom Metazoa; phylum Nematoda; class Chromadorea; order Araeolaimida; family Comesomatidae; genus Sabatieria; species Sabatieria punctata. The sequence goes on along the minus strand of JASANB010000926.1, from coordinate 27,934 downwards.
CGACTGAAATTACTTTAATCTGTGCTAATTAGTCTATATGGCCTGACGTAATCTACGTGGAAGTTTTTATAAGATGCAAAAAGTACTACAATCCGGCATGTTCCCCTTTCCTCCCTTTTCAGTTTCCTCTGTTTTAATAAAATTCTGGTTTATTATCAGTCTGTGAACTGCATTTCAGATTGCTTGGATCGTAGACAGGTACGTAAAGGAACGACATTCTATATACACAATTAATTTAGAAACCAACATAAAAGTCTCGTAAAATTTTGAAGATACAGTAGGACTTAGGTTAAAGACAGAAAATTGGAACCAAACAAATTCGACTAAGGACAACGCCACAGCAGAAGACAAAGATAAAAAAAATAAAACAAAATATCAAAAAGCCATGTTGACAAAGCATAATCGGCGCCATGCACCAAACCAAAAACCGTTGCTGTGAATCGTACCCTAAATATCAATAATCCATATGAGTGTACCTTATGTATAAACAAGCTATAGTAGAGTAACCAGAGGGGAGGTAAACACAGTACACTTACCCGAGCTAGCTAATTTAGGCCCACTCGTTTACGTGTTTTTTGCTCTTCTAATTGCACTTCTAATCGCTCTTTGCTGGGCAGCCTTTGTTGTGCCGCGCTGCGGTTAGGCCCTTTCCGCCAGTCTGTCTGGACCGGAAATCCAAAGGTGCTGGGTTCAATTCCCAGCTACGCCATTGCGCTTGTCTTACTTTTTCACCTTTCATTCAATTTGACTTTGCGAACAACAGGTCAATCATCGACTCTATACTCAAGGAAATAATATGGACAGCACATCTTGAATGGTCTAACATAAACGCTATGCTAACATAGAGAGTAAATCTTAAAGCAGTCTGAAATGCAGTGCATATACTCATATTAACAGAGGAAACTGAAAACGCAAGAAACCGGCACAAACCAAGATCCGGCCCAGCAGTAGCCAACAGCTTTGCGCTACAGCACCTCTTTTATAGAGCCGAATAGTTCTGTCGCTTGTGATTTCTGTGACTTGTAGAAAAGAGATTCATAGTTCGGTTTGAATAGGAAAAAAGCCAAGACCAGCCGATTCTGGTATAAATAAAGTGTATTACCTGTCCTGTGACAGCCTGGTATCGGTGTCGCAACGCTTCCAGTTCGTATTCGCTGGAAGCCATGGCCGTTTTTAGGTCGTACAACAGTGCGATATCAGACCGGAGTTCATTGAAGTCGTGAGCGATCAGCTCAGAGGCCGGCGGGTGAAAATCTGCAATTTGCACTCAACAAACCAGCCGACATTTAGCAAAGGCAACCGACCAATCTGCAGTTTCTCCAGCGCTTGCTCAACACATTTCACCTTGCGCTGTCCGATGCTGGGCAGTTTTATAGCCTGACTGCGCAACTGAGCGCCGCACGATTTCATTTCGGGAAACCTGATGCCTGTCGGTTCTTGGCAAACGCTAGCGAGCGCGCAGAGGGGAGTGGCGCTGGACGGCGTCCGTCCCAATTTTGGCGTCTTCTTCTTCAGTGTCTGCAGCGAGTTGCCACTGACAGTCGCCACCGGCGTGGACGGGGAGGCCGACGGCGCACGGTCGGCCAACGAAATCAACTTCTGCAGATCTTGCGCCTTCCGCTCTCGCTCGCGACGACGCGCCTCTATCTTCTTCTGCTCTTGCAACAGGTACTCCTCTTCCTCCACCTCAAAGAAGAACACCTCAGAAAGACTGACTCTCCCGGAACACACCACCTGCTCCTTGGTTCTGTTCCACAGGTTCAACAGCTGTTCCTTTCTCTTCCGTTCGTGAGCGGCGTCCAAGTGCAACAGACTCAGCTCCTCGCCGGCAGTTGCGCGCAACTAGAACTGGCCAGTTTTCAATCAATCTGCAGGAGGCAGTTACAACAGACCCTTAGAAGCGAGTTCACAACATCGCAGTATCGTTCCTTCAAATCTTCTACGGTTCGCTTAGCTGGAAACGCTTCGCCGTCCCATCTATCGTGCACAACCAACCATCTAAATCAATCCTGCGTTAGAAGAGCGTTCCGAACCCGCAGAAAGCCGTGGCAGGACGGTACTACGAACACATTTATGAAAGGAAATACTTTCGAAACTCAGACTAGCTACCCTCGTACAACAGCAATATGCAACTAAAACAAGTGCAAAAATAAAACCGGTTTTACCTCAAATCAAAGCGACCGCATAAATCGATCAGATGACGGGTTTCGGCCAAACTCCAGTCAGTGCTGACCAAGCACTGCGCATACTCGGAGTCACTGAATGTTGGCATGTCCAGCACCTTAGACAACCAAAAAACTGATTGTGTTGTGTCCGTGTATACATCGAACCACATATTTGCTATTGGTGCTTTAGACTGCGGATACCATCAGACATGGGCTAGCATTTCGGCTGATGAGGGGTAGAAGTTTCAATTCCTGAGAGGGATGACGGGATGGTAAGCCAAAAAAGTTCCATTTTCCCATAAAATCAAGGTTTTTTGCTTGTTTTTCGTTAAAATAAGCTATTCTAAGCTCATTTACACCTAATCTTGGCATACTTTTATCACAATTTTCTATACAAAATTCTTCCAAAAATTTTCTGACGGGGTAGCGGCCCCCCTTTGCCCATGTCTGAACACCATAATTCGGTCACCGTATTTGATGCCGGCACCGTTGCATTGATGTAAACGAGCGCTAGGAAGGTTATTTCCGACTATATTATATAATCGGTTTCAGAATTCCAAGCATACGTACATGTAACAAGCGGGTAGGCCACCTCCCTCGAGACCATATTTTGCCTGTGCTGAATAAGCCAACAGATTTATTTACCTTATTAAAGCGAGCGAACGGATATTCCTCGTCAGTGTCCATGTCCGATCTGCGCCAGTGGAACAGTTTCAATTTATCCTACAAACGACGACACAGTACAAGAGTGAGCGTGAAAATGAGCAAACACCCTTCGTGCAGAATTGGTGAAAGACCTCCAATTCCACGAGCGAACTTTGCGAAGACCGAGTCTGGCCTTGGGATTCAAGTAACCATCTTGCTTGCTGCTGCTGGTGAAGGTTGGTACCAAAGGAGCGACATCGTTCTTTGCCCCATCAGCCAGCAATGCATACAGCTCACGGTTTATGCCTTCTGGACGCTTGAACGATCCCTCCGCTATCTTCTTTTGATGTTGTTTCTTCTATACCAACCACATGTACACATGGGAGGAAAACACCAGAGGGGGTATGTGCTTTTTGTGCGAGAGGTCTGGAGAGCATAAAATTGCTATTGCTTTCCCAAAAAAGGGCGGGTGCGGCCGACCGAGGGAGGGTAAGAGCCATCGAGGGGGGTACGGACACCCAAGGAAGGGGATTTTAACCCAAAATTTCTGTTTTTCCCGAAAGAAGAAAAAAGGTCGCCAAAAATGTTTGGAAGGGGGCCTGCCGGCGATGGAGGTATGGCCGACCGGGGGTTTTGTCCGCGAGGGGGTAAACTCCTCACCCCCGTCCGATGCATGACCACATACCCAAGTTTTAACAAGAAACCAAAAAACATGTTTGAACAAGCTTTCTAAGTATATCGTAGAGAGCAAGAAACATACTGTATTAAGTGCCCTTATTAGTGTTCCTTAAGCCACTAGGTAGCGCTGGCGCAGAAGCGCCAGTGGCCGCCTACTTTGCATAGGCCCCTCACTTACAGCTTTATTCTCCTTGTTTATTGGCTTTGCGCCATTATTACTGTATTCTTTGTGAAGCGATTCTTTTCACGCATCATGGCCGAACCCTCTGCTACAGACCCTCCACAACCTCAGGTGATAGACACCTCTCACTATGCCATTTCCGGTTTGTTCGGCCGTCTGTCCGAATCTGACCATTTGGACCTAATCCAGCTAGTGCAAGCCCAAGTGAAAGCGCTGCAATCGACGCAAACCCCTTCCGCTTCTGTTGACTTAGCGACGTCCATCTCCACTGCTGCTGCTTCGGCCACTGCCCCGGCAAAACCAAAGGATTCCTCACAGTCCACTCACCTCTACGCCACTCTCACATCAGGGAGCCTTCCACTTCGCCGCGAACCTATTCGCCGCAAGGTTTTTTGCCGCAGGCCGGATGACTGCAGAAAAAAATTTTTATTGGATCATTGGGTTTCTATTCTTTTTCTACCTATTAAGCACTCATTGCGCCGCTGTGCTGCCTTTTGGTCAAAATTATGCGCGTACCCTTTCTTGATGGACATTGTTCAACAGGGTTACCAGCTTCCGTTTTTTTATTAATCCCTCGGCTTAACTGACTTTTAGGGGTCCCCAATGAGGGCGTATATTTCAGGATCTAAGCAGAGCACATTAATGAAAATTTCAGCATCTTTTAAAAATTTATTGATCTTTCATTTAAAAAAAGATTCATTCAAATCCGTTGAGATTTGCCTTAACAACTGACTTTTAGGGGTCCCTCTATTATACGTACCTATATTAATTAATCACTTTCTTGCTAAGGCTTAGGCTTAGGACTCAACTGAATACGGTAGATAAAATTGAAATTTTTGTTAGGGACCCCTAATAGTCAGTTTTGCCACCGCTGTAGCAACTGCAAATCTCAACGGATTTGAGTGAATCCTTTTTTAAAATGAAAGATCAATAAATTCTTAAAAGATTGCTGAAATTTTCATTACTGTGCTCTGCTTAGATCCTGAGATATACGCCCTCATTAGGGACCCCTAAAAGTCAGTTTTGCCTCTTCGTGTTTCCGGCCCAATAACCGTTCTGCCGTTACACATGCAGACGTTCACAGTCATTCTTTCGCCATGGTTGGGCTGTGGAGTCAACGTCGTTTTGTGTAAACCCGTTGCAGGTGGCTGTCCAATCAAATGGCAAAAAACGGCTGATTTTAGATCTTACCTTATGTCATGTGCTTCTATCTGGATGGAAGTAAGCATTTCGCTTTGATGGTCTGCCTCAGGTATTTTTCCTGCCATATTTTTCCCCGGGGGACTGGGCTTCTGCCTATGATATCACTAAAGGTTTCTATCTATCCGATCCGATGTGGCGGGGGCGTTTCCATTCCAGTGATTATCATCTCCCTTAGTCGCTACCTACCTACCTTTCTTTGTTGGTCTGTTGTTCCAAGCAAACTATCGATGCTGACTGTACTTTCTGGTAACACAGACGAAGCGCCGGTATCACCATGCAAAATGTCTTGCACATCACATATCATTTTTTCACTGGCGAAAAGTTGTGTTAACGTCTCCAATCCAGGTGCGTAGTTCGCACATCCCACCCAACGTGGTCCAAATAGACCACGGCAAGGGCGTACGGTACCGAAGTGGCCCAAACGCGATATAGCTCTGTACTTCATTTATCTACGATCCAATAGTTAAAAAAGAGGATTGTAAGATAACCAGACTTGAAAAGATCGTCTGTAAAGTGTCTTGAAAACTGAAACATTGGTTCTGTTTTAAGCCTAGGTTATTCGTTGCACTTCCACAACAGACTAAATATGGTTAACAATAGCGATCTACCTCATACATGTAACAGCTCCGGGCCGACCTGGGGGGAGGGGGGTAGGGGGGGGTTTTTTCCTCAGGTGGGGGGTCGAGGGGGGGGGGGTTTCGCCCAGGTGGGGGGTCCCAAATTTCAAAAAGCTCCAAAACGCCTAGAAATGCGTTTTTAGCACGTTTTTCTCAGTAAGGACGCTAAAAATCGCTATTTTAAGCTGCCAAATAGCGTTTTAAAGCTAAAAACAAGCAAAAAATGATAAAAAGAGCTTCCAAAAACACCGATTTTTCTTAAATATCAGCAGTGGAAACGCCAAATTCGGTTTTCAAAGGCTTTTCAAGTGAATTTTAGGCTAAAAATTAGTGATTTCTGACCCAGTTTGTTAATACTGGAGCCACTACTAGTACTTGTATTTTTTGGTCAGGGGGAGGGGTCCCTTAACCTGTCTCGGGGGGGGGGGGGGGGGGGGGGGGGGGTTTTTTCCCCTGGGGGGGGGGAACCCCCACCCCCCGAGTACATGTATGATCTACCTACATATGAAAGAACCAGCTATTGTTGTGCTGTTTGTGAATTGCTGCATGTGCCTACACAAACGTACAAATCGTGTAATTCAGTTATTCTAACTGCGTACGGCTAAGAGTGACGCACGACACTGACCAGACTTTCTTAATTAAAATAACAGGCCATATACGAAGGTGAGATTATATTTTAACTAACTTTTGCAGGTATTAACATTATTAAAGAACATAAAAACATAGCGACAGACCACTTGAAAACCAAACGGAACCAGTCACGAAATTTCTTGTGCGATACGTCTACAGCGTTGAACAGAACTAGAATAACAGCAAAATACTCATCCCACTTATCAAGTTAACAAATACGGCGCCTAATGGGCACATCACATCAGTGTAGAGCAGGAAAAATAAGAGTATGAAGCATGAAGAGAACGTACAGCTACGTTAAGTAACTGTCGTGTGAGTGCGTGCATGAGTATTGGCAATTGCGTTTTAGGTGTGACTCATACATGTCGCTGGGTTTTTCCGTGGGGGGGACCTTTTTGAAATCCCAAATAGGGTTTTGGGACCAAGTCCAAAGTGGGTTTTGCGACCTTTTTTTGGGGTCCAAAGGTGGGTTTTGTCGACCTTTTTTTGGGGTAAAAAGTGGGTTTTGTCGACCTTTTTTAGGGATTCTGGGGCGAAAAATGGCTTCAAAACCCTATTTGGACCGAAAAAAGCCTTAAAACCCTGTTTTTGCATTAAAAATGCCTTACAAACCCTGTTTCGGTTGAAAAAAAATGCCTTAAAAACCGAATATTGAAGCAACGAATGTAATAAAAAGCTGTTTTGCGCTCAAAATACGTATTGAATATGAGTTTCAGCGATAAAATATAGATTGAAATGCGTTATATTGACTAAAAATAGTTCAGAGAACCCTAATTTCGATTCTGAGGCACGCGCAAAACCCTGGTTTGACTTATAAGATTACTAAAAAACCCTATCCAGTGATTTGAATGTAGTTCTTAAACCCTGTTTAGGGTTTCTAATCAACCTAAAAACCCTCTCTAGGCTTTCTAGCCAGTGCTAAAACCCTGGTTAGAGTTTCAAAGTAGCCTAAAAACCCTAATCAGGCTTTGAAAGTAACCTGAAAACCCTAATCAGGTTTGAAAGTAACCTGAAAACCCTAATCAGGGTTTGAAAGTAGCCTAAAAACCCTAATCAGGGTTTTAGAGTAACCTGAAAACCCTAATCAGGGTTTGAAAGTAACCTGAAAACCCTGTTTAGGGTTTCAAAGCAGCGTAAAAACCCTAATCAGGGTTTGAAAGTAACCTGAAAACCCTGTTTAGGGTTTCAAAGTAGCGTAAAAACCTTAATCAGGGTTTGAAAGTAACCTGAAAACCCTAATCAGGGTTTAAAAGTAACCTGAAAACCCTAATCAGGGTTTAAAAGTAACCTAAAAACCCTGTTTAGGGTTTCCAAGTAACCTAAAAACCCTAATCAGGGTTTAAAAGTAACCTGAAAACCCTAATCAGGGTTTGAAAGTAGCCTAAAAACCCTAATCAGTGTTTTAGAGTAACCTGAAAACCCTAATCAGGGTTTAAAACTTAAAAGTATAATCTGAAAACCCTAATCAGGGTTTAAAAGTAACCTGAAAACCCTGTTTAGGGTTTCCAAGTAACCTAAAAACCCTAATCAGGGTTTAAAAGTAACCTGAAAACCCTAATCAGGGTTTGAAAGTAACCTGAAAACCCTGTTTAGGGTTTCAAAGTAGCCTAAAAACCCTAATCAGGGTTTGAAAGTAACCTAAAAACCCTAATCAGGGTTTCTAAGCAGTCTAAAAACCCTATTTAGGATTTCCAACCCTTACAAAACCCTGTTTTGGGTTGTATGGCAGCCGAAAACCCAATTTTGTGCTGCAGAATGTATTGTCTGGGCAAAAATTTTCTTTACTTTGGAATCCAAAAGTGGGTTTTCAGGTCCCCCCCCCAAAAATCCGCTGGGGGGGACTTTTGCCGAAAAATCGGGCTTGGGGGGGGCCGGCCCCCCCTTTACCCCCCCCCCCCCAACGACATGTATGGTGTGACTGATATTAGCATAGAGTGGTGTATCCGCGGAGCTGTCACCCCTCTGTTGTAAAGCATCTCTGCTATAACTGGCAGGTTAGCGAGACTGGACCGCTACCGGCCAGTGTGTGTGTAATTGTACCTTTCTGCGTGTAGCCGTTTGTTACCCTTTCTAAGTGTTATTAAAAGACGGCCGTCCTTTCTACTCTATGGCTTGTTAGCACCGTGCTGCAAATCAAACTACACTCACGCGCCAACTACCACCTCGCGCCACCGTGTCAGTAACCATACACTAGTCTACAGCAAGAAATCTAGGAGATGTGTTTGATTTGATTCTTGGCGCAATCAATAATGGCCGTGAACTGACGCCAAAAAGGGATGTCTTCCTGAAACAATTGGTGATTGAATATGTACAACCAGTCTACAAATCAAAATAATATTTTTTCTGGCTAAAGTACTGGTTACCCCCAATGAAATGTTTGGGGAAAATCAACACGAATCTTGCAAAATAGAAAGAAAGGTGAGAAAAAGTTAGGCATGTGCAAGAGCGTAGCCGGGAATCGAACCCAGCACCTTTGGTTTTCCGGTCCAATGCACTAACCACTATGCTACACGCCAATGCCTGACAAAGCTCATTCATACACACAACTTCTAGTCATTGTACATTATAATTGCGCTGTAAAATCGACAGAATAGCGTGTTTACCTGAGAAACAAGTGATACAGCTTTATCTGAAGCAAGCAGTGCAGAAAACGCAAGCATAAAGATGCCACAGTCGTAACCATTACGTTGTTTTGGATATGCCTAAAACAAACAATAAATTTCTACCCTTTCAAGGTGCTCCAATCAAATCCTCATCTTGTACTATTTTTTATCTGTACTATTTTTTGTGTACTATAATTGTACTATTTTGAGGGATATACCTACTTCTCCCCTCCAATCCATATCCAGGGGCGTTGCCGTTGAGGGTAATATGGATTCGGATCCCCGGACCCCCACCGAATTCGGACCCCCAGCCTGGTACGGAAAAATGGTTCTTTAGATTCGGAACCCCACCTAGGCCGTAGTTTAAATTTCACGAAAATTTATTTGGAAAATTATGGGGCACATTTGGACACCTCGGTACGCGGACCATTCCCCCCATCCACCGAGCACCCTAACTTTAGGCCTCAGTTTCAAGCTGCAATTCAAGTTTCTTCCGGTACCAATTTTCACTTTATTTCGTCTATTTTAGTGTATGATCTCTGCTGTTCTTCCGGTACCAATTTTCACTTTATTTCTCCTATTTTGGTGTACGATCTCTTCTGATCTTCCGGTACCGATGTTCACTTTACTTCTTCTTTTTTAGTGTATGATCTGTGCTAGTGCGTCTGGTCGCAAATTCTCTCTGGTAGATTGGAGTACTGATGCAACTCTGTTCGGGCACTTTATACTTGATTCGATATTGCCGTATGGTGTGATGTGATTACATATTTCCTTGTGTAGCGTAAGTACGATAAATCTTTTTAAATACTTCGTTATTATTGGTCTACCTACATGCGCGCGTACTACTGTTTCTAAGTAAATTAATTTGAAATATAATTTAATTATAATTTACTTGTATTAGATTAGTAAATTTCTAAAAAAATTAATTGCAATTATACTTATAATTTACTTAAGGCAAAAATTCACTTTTAATATAATTAAAACTATAATTTACTTGTATTAGTAAATTTCTAGAAAGTATAATTAAAATTATAAATTATAATTTACTTAGCAACAGTAGCGCGTACGAATATACTACTGTACTGTGGAACCAATGTGATGCTCCTTTCGAGCGAAAGAGATACAATGTAGTCTCGGTTACTATGTTCAACAACGGCATTTCAATTCCCTCAATACTACGTATCAGGGTTCGGATTCGGTCAGGGGATTTAAAATTTGTCATGGGATTTTGGGACTTATCAGCGGAAATTGCGGTGCGTCACTACATAAAAACATGCATTCAGTAGGTTGTAGAAGCAGCAATGAAAGCGCATGTAATTCAGACCATATCAGTGCGTTTTAGAAGGGTAATTTTTCAAAAATTTTCTCGCCCTGGTTGGACGGCCCAACCAACCTCTTCAAACTACTAAACCTGTTAGTTCTGTGGTCAGAATGCCTTTCTTACGCGTTTTTGAAGGTTGATTTTTTAGAAAATTTTATCCCTGGTTGGGCGGCGAACCAAACCTCTTCAAACTACTAAAACTGTTAGTTGTATGCTCAGACTGCCTTTCAAACGCAATTTTCAAAATTTCCTTGCATCTGGTTGGGCAGGCAAAATCGGGGGCATGTCAGGGGATTTTGGATCAACAGATTGCCATGACCCTGACTACATATGATGAGTTTTAGATTCATATATACAGTAGTAGCTCCTTCGCTAGTAAAGATTTCTAGCACAATTTTTATTCAGATTTGATGTACTTTCAGTGGAGCTCAGCGACAGTGTGAAGAAGTCAGTTTTTTGCTCTCCTACCTGCCGTATGGCATTTTCCATTATATTTAAATGATTTTTATCTGAGAAATACTTTGTTGGACTCAATTTTTTGTGCAAGTTTATTTGTTCACTGTAATGCTCAATGTTGACCTTCCGCTTTAACTGTTACGCAGCTTTTTTTACTCACCACCAAGTCAAGCATTTTTGACAATCGTTTAGCCGATGCTTAATTTATTTCCATGACGTGCAGTTTGCTGGGAAACACGTTACGCAAAGTCATTACATAATGATTATATGAACGAATTTACCGCATTACAGTAATTTATAAAATCAGAGCTTAAAGAAACCGATTGCCGGCTCAATCCCACCTGGCAAGGCAAACTGCCATATTAAATTTTACCCTAAAGGATGATCCTAACTCTGAACCTGCACCCAGCTAAGCCTGAACCTAAGCATCAGCTTGAAACTGAGCCCTAAAGTTAGGGTGGTCGGCGGATGGGGGGAATGGTCCGCGTACCGACGTGTCCAAATGTGCCCCGAAATTTGCAAACAAAATTTCGGGAAATTTAAACTACGGTCCCGGGGTGGGGTTCCGAATCCACAAACCGTTGTTTCCGTACCAGGCTGGGGGTCCGATTTCGGTGGGGGTCCGGGGGTCCGGGGATCCGAATCCATATTACCCCGTTGAGTCGAGGCCGAGGGCAAAACCTAAAAGGTACCGTCAACACCGTCGTACCGTTAGCCTCATCGGACCGCGCTCTGGTGTTCCCCACGGCCACTTTTAAACGCCTGCTGCCGATATATGCGGCTGTTTTCCTCCACCGGTCCGATTGAGGTCGACGGTGCTAGATGTGACGGTGTAGACCCAGTAGCGTACCCAGGGAGTGCAGGGTGGCGGACGGATAAAGAAGTCCTAAATTCCGCTCTGGTCAAAAATAAAAGAAACCTAATTTTTGTTCATATGCTCCGGACGCATTTTTAAGCGCGTTCTTGAAGGCTAAAATTATTATATAGAAAAAATATGCAAATTGGCGACCAGGACAAAAGCAGAAGTTCCAATGCAAAACGGTTTGCTGGCAGTGCACTTACGCAAACCGCAGTCCTCGATTACTAATTGTTAGTTCATCCTTAAATACGCCTGCCGAACGAGCAGCCACCTGCTCTTCCGTTAACAACTCCACCCACCACGTTTACGGTTGATGTCACATTGGACCAAGTTCGCAAACGCCTACGAGGTACGTGTACATTGTATCTTATTGGGGCAAGGCAGGTTTCAGACCACTGCACAAGAACTGAGAAAAACAGTTTCTACTAAGTATGCTACTGTAGTAGGGTTATAATGAATGAGCGCACTGAATTTATCATTGTACATACTGGTTTGTTTGTGTGTTTGTTTGTACTGGAGGTGACATGTCAGAGGCACTTACAGTCGAGCCGGATAAAGCCGTGTTCAAGCCGAACGTGAAGGGAAAATCGGAGCACAAGCTGAAGAACCCGTCCAAGTCTCGTTTGGCATTCAAGGTGAAGTGCTCCAACAACGCCATCTACCGAGTGAGACCGGTGTTTTCGATCGTGGAACCAGAGAAAGACCACAAACTGGATGTGATTCGTCTGCCCGGACCTCCCAAAGATGATCGACTTGTCATTCAGGCAAGCTGTCATTGACACAACAGTACGTATGCGGTACACATACTTGGTGTTTTAGTTCGCCAAAGTTGGGGATGGAGAGAAAGACCCGCAGTCGCCGTTCCGTCAGGTCGGCCAATTCAAAGATGTCAGACTGCCATTGAGCGCGCCGGAAGAAAAAGAGGAGAAGAAGGAGGAGGAGAAAAAAGAAGAGAAGAAAGAGGAGGAGAAGAAAGATGAGAAGAAAGAGGAAGAGAAGAAAGGTGAAGAGAAAAAGGAAGAGAAAAAGGAAGAAGAGAAGAAAGAAGAGAAGGAGAAGAAAGATGATGAGAAGGAAAAGAAAGAGGCTTGACCGCATACATACTCAATTGACTACTTTTCTTTCTCTACTTGTCTGACTTGCTCCAAATAAACACTCGTATCGTCTCGCTTCTCAGCTTCTTAACTCCTTGTTAAAAGTGAGTAAATTATGGAATCCATCATTTTTGATGAAATGATGGAATACCTTCTTGCTACCAATAAGATATCCCCTAAGCAGTTCGGTTTTATGAAAAACCGTTCTACTGTAGCCCAACTACTGTATTGTCTAAATGAATGGACCCAAAATTTAGATAATTTTTTAACAATCGACGTTATTTATCTCGATATTGCTAAAGCATTTGACACAGTCTCTCGTCCAAAACTTATGTCTAAACTGTACAATATTGGTATCAGAGGAAAATTACTGAAGTGGATTGAGGCTTACTTGTCAAATCGCTTACAGTATGTATCGGTAGATAACGCAGTTTCTTCCTCAATTCCTGTAACCTCTGGTGTTCCTCAAGGTAGCAAATTAGGCCCCCTGTTGTTCCTTATTTACATAAATGACCTCAGTTCGGTGCTACAGAGTCAAAATTTGTTCTTTACGCTGATGACACTAAACTCTTCTTTGCTCTTCCTCGAAACGCAGTAAATGTTGTGTTACAGCGAGATCTTGAGACGGTGATGCATTGGGCAGAGAGAATACAGCTATCTGTCGCAATACAAAAATGCGCTGTCCTGCATCTTGGTTACGGTAATGCTCATACAAATTTCATATGTCTTGGTCGTCAGCTTCAATCAGTTCAGTGGCGTATCCAGGGGGGGTGTAGGGTGTGTACACCCCCCTTTGCGGTGGAGGTAGGAAGAAAAAGTCTGTCAAAAATATAAGAAACTAATGAATTATGTACTAAAACTGTCTATTTTGTGCTCAGAATGCCTTCTAAATGCGTTTTTGAAGGCCAAATTTTCAAAATTTTCTCGCCCTGGTCGGGCAGAAGCCCAACCAGACCATTACAAACTACTAAAACTTGTAATTTCTGTTAATTTTAAGCTCGGAATGCGTTTTAAACGCGTTTTTGAAGGCTAATTTTGCTAAATTTTCTTACCCTGATTGGGCAGCGGCCCAACCAGGCAGTTTCAAAATTTTACACCCCCCCTTTTCAAAATCCTGGGTACGCCACTGAATCAGTTGATACAATAACTGATCTTGGTGTGCTAATCTCTAATGATCTTAAATTTTCGCGCCATTGTAATCAACTTGCAGCAAACGGGTTTAGGTTGGTTAACCTGATCTTTAAATGTTTTGAAACTAAGACCAAGGATTTCCTTATCAAACTGTACAAAACTTTTGTTCGTCCTAAGCTAGAATATGCCTCTGAGGTGTGGAATCCATATTTACTTAAGGACATAGATCTGATTGAAAGAGTACAGAGATTATTTACTCGTCGAATGCCAGGTCTTGTGAATTTTGAATACTCCGAAAGGCTAAGTTTGCTAAATTTGGAGTCTTTAGAAAAAAGAAGAATTGTTGCAGACCTTGTAATGGTGTACAAATTAATTCACAGACAAATTGACCTCCCTGTTGATTTGTTTTCCAAATTTAATAATCTCAACACACGTGGCCACCAGTATAAATTGTGTTTACCGAAGTCTAGGCTTGATATAAGAAAATTTTCCTTTGCCATTCGAGTAATAAATATTTGGAACTCCTTACCAAATGAAACCGTTAATTTGCGCTCCGCACGCGCCTTCCGCAACGCTCTCTGTAATACCGATCTTAGTAGATTTTATCGGGGTAGGATGTTAGTGGCCGTTTAGCGGCCCATCCCCACCCCTATCTGTTTGGTCTCAGTCTTGGGCATTTCTGTTCTGTTTATTTTTGAATAAAATTACTTACTTAATTACTTACTTGAAACACACTCCAAAAAAGGGGTGTTCGCCACTCACTATACAGTACTTATTTTACGGTGAGAAGTGGGGTTAGCGATTTTTGCGTAATTTTAGCTTGCTGCAGCTTTAGAGTGAGTGGAGACACCACGGCTGAATTCTGAACTACAATACCTTTGGTCTTGCTGAGTTCACAGTCAATGACGTTTTAGTTGGTTTGGCTCGCAACTATTCAAGCATTCCAATGTACATTGCGTTGGTGTAGTGTATGCTGTGCAGTTGTGTATGAAATCTCTGGCCACAGACACTGTACTGGGCGGACGGTGGCGCGTCGACAGTTTGCTGGCGCGGGGTGGTTTCGGTCAGGTCTACAGAGCGTTCGACTTGCTTCAGCAGAACCGGAAAGTGGCGGTCAAAGTGGAGAGCTACAATGGACGACACAACGTTTTGCGCTTGGAACGACTGTTGCTGGTGAGCATGCAGAAGCGACGCAGCAAACACCTCCTACGACTGCTTGACTACGACCACTGTGACGCCTACAAAGTCAGCTATTTGGTGATGAAACTCTGCGGACCCGACCTGCTCCATCTGCGTCTCTCGCAGCCGGAACGCCGATTTGACCTGCACGTCACCCTAATCTACGCAATTCAAATGGTGGCAGCAGTGAGAGACCTGCACCAGGCTGGGTGGCTGCATCGAGACATCAAATCCTCCAACTTCTGCATAGACCAAGATCATCTATACCTAATCGATTTTGGAATGGCCCGTCCTCACTTGGCACCCAACGGACATCCGCGGCCACCGAGAACAGCGGCTGCCTTCTGTGGCAGTTGCTTACATGCGTCGATTTGCACCCATCGCTACGAGGAAATGGCCAGAAAGGATGACTTGTGGTCGGTCTTCTACATCACGGTCGAGAACGTATGCGGACAACTTCCGTGGCAGGGCATCACAGACAAGCGCCAAGTGATGAAGATTAAAGCGCACATCGACTTCTTCGGTTTATTGTCTTACCAGGTGAAGCCTGCCCAGGTCGGCTCGGTGCTGTACTTCCACCGACACCTCCTCTCTCTCAACTACTACAGTCGCCCCGACTACGACCAGTTGATTCGTCTGTTCGAGGCCGACCTCCTCCGTCTGCAACAAATCAAATGAATCTTTTCGAATCTGATTTCAAGTCTGGTCGATTATGAATACAGTACTGGTCTCTTTCTGCTATGCACAGCGTACGTATCATCGTATCATTATAGTAATGAACTGAAGTTTCAACTTCTTTTCACTCGTTTAAGTTTGGTCGACCGTTCTAATATTTATGGATATTTTTTGTGCGGTAATGAGCCACAAGACGGTATAAAGGCGTGTAGTCTGACGCAGCAGACAGTGATTAGTTGTTGGTGGGTAAAATAATAGAGGTCAGGGCAGTCGTTTGATACGCCGGGTAGACACTAATTGACGCGACGCTCACCCTGATTTTACAGGATTTATATTTTAAACACAGGCAAAGATTACGAAACTACTCGACAACTCACTCCATCACGTCACGGCTGCGTACACGAGAGGCCCAAGTGAAAAATGGCAACACTGACGATTTTCCATCAGATTGCCACGATTCCAGTTTTCTACCTTCCACACTTCTTCCATATGCTTTCTGCATCTCTTCTATCCAATTTTAATTCGTCATGCTGAAGTACTATCCCGAGAATCGGCAGATGCAGTTGAGATTGAAATCAGTGAAACTGAAGATTTTTCTTAAGATTGGCCATATTTCTTCGATGCACTCTGCCCTGCAATTTTAGGGTGTTTTCTCCGTACTGTATTTCTGGAATGTTTTATTTGCTCCCCTAAAAATCTTACCCCTTTAAAATATATTTTTAACAAAAACACTAATGAGAGCGATAAAATTCCAGGCACAGAAAAAAATTTTGGGTGTAATAATTTTAAGGGGTACAATTTTTAAGGGGGGACAAAATTTAGGGGATACAAATTTTAGAGGAAGGCAAAGAAAGCACACCGAAAACTACAAGGCGCCTAATAAAATTTTAGGGACACAAAACATTCTTGGTGGGTAAAAAGGCCGGGCCGGGCATGTACAAAGCAGAAATTTTAGAAATAAGATGCATTTTGCGTGAAAGTCAGCTTAGGTGCCCAAGAGAGTGGGCAAGTAGGGTCATCTCACGGATCTGGCTCATATTTAGCCATCAAATTTATGTCACCTAAAGCAGTTAAAAACGGCCTTTGTTTGAACAAATGTCATTTTCGTAATCAGCGGCAAAAACTGCATTAGGTGATATAAATTTGATGGCTCTGTACTGTACCCTACATGCCACTGAATTGAGTGACCTTTCAAACGAGCATGTTATAACAAGTGCAGCCGTTTTCTTCCCAAATCATAAAAATGCCCATATCTTCAAAGCTAGGCAACGTGGAGACAAAATAAGGTTATTTTCGGAATCAGCAGCAAAAACTACATAAAAAAAACTGCTTTGTACCGTGGTTAATGGTCATACTAGCGAGTAAGTTCCAGTCAAGAAATAGTGTTGGTCTCAAGTTTGGACGCAAATTTCTCCCGATCCAGAGCGAATCTATACGTAACTAAACTGAATGCATTTTCGAACTCAGCACACAAAACTGCATATAACAGCATGCTAACTACTAAGCTTTGCAGAAAAAATATTTTGAACACTTTTGGGAGGCCAAAACACCCCTTCCCCACACTTTAATGCGCTCATTTTGTTTGGCTAACCCATGCCTAACTTTTTTATAACACAATAGCTTGGCAGGGCCTTTGCACAAAAAGTTATATAGATTTTTCGAAAAAATAGAGTGGCATTTTGTGGCAATTTCATAGTGAATATCTTGCTAAGCAGCTGCGATCTGGAAACGGGAGTACCAGAAAATGAAACGCCATTGGAACAGCTACAAAACCATATGTGAGTCGGGATCCTAGCTAAAGAGTAAATAAAGAGTAATCGTTTGAATGGAGGGAGACTGTCAGACACCAGAAAATGAACCCAAAAATCCCTTCCGACATAGCTTTGATGGGGTGTAGCTCCGGTTCCAGGGGGTTTCTGGTGGCCGGGCATGCACCGTCGGTCTTCGATTCACCTCTATTTTATCAGCTATTAACATCAGTCCGATCCGTGTGATGACCCTGCTTGCCCCTTCTAAGCTGACTTTCTCGCAAAATTCATCTTAAGAATCGCCTGAATGCGCGAGAGAAGAGAACGCATCCTTGGCAGCAAGCAGCGCGGTCAGCGTCTCGTATCAGTGGGGGAAAAGGCCGTTTATATGCAAACAGTGTTTAAAAAACGGAAGATGAGAATAACAGGCAGAAGTGCGGTCCGATGAGGCTGACGATGCTACAGGGTGCGTACGGTGCTTTTTACCTTTTGCATATTTCCAGGCATGGACGACTAAAAACTACTCGACTGATCGCGCTCCCGACCGCTAATACATACTTAGGGTAACTTTACAAGTCCGTATCTTTGGAACCGTTCGACCTACAAACAATATAAATACATCTTTAGAATCCTCACGGTCTCAGCAATCGAACGCAGTGCTCAAATCGCTTTCAAACCCACTACAAGAAAAGTTGATTTTTTGCCATCGCGCAAATTAGGATTACCGATCAATGTTGCGCAGATTAGGTTGCACCACAGTACAGAGCTCGGCCCCCTCTACAACTTTGGTCATACGGCCCAAAGCGCGCCGACGCATCCATAAGGAGTTATTTGCAAAAAACTCTTGAATATATTTAATACATGGGAAACATGCATTAACAGCAAAGCGACCGGAAAAAAGAATATCAGACAAGATATTATGAACACTGGACCAAAATCACAGGAGAATGAAAGTAGCATTACATACAGTTACCAACTACGTCCAAATTTTGATATTTTGGCTTGCGCACTGTGCTTAACACCAGTAGCAGTGAGCTTCTTGACGAGGTTTTTGCACATGCAGCTGAAAAATTTGGTGACGAGCAGTCGGGCAAACGAATGACCCTGCAGACAGGAAAGCTCAGAAACCAGAATGTCCAGCAGCCTTAAATAAGCAAAAATTTTCTCCTCTGGGAGGGGGGTCGGAGAGGGGGTATGGCCGACCGAGGGGGTGGTGTTGGCTGGCGAGGGGAGGGGGTAAACCCCACCCTTACCCTACACGGCCCATGCATGCTAGTACCAAGAATATATTCTTGCTAGTACAGATAAATGAATGGAAAAGGAACACAAGAAAAACCGGGCGTAGGCCAAATCTCATGGCACTTTTCTACCCTTATCTCATTCACTAATAGAAGAAAGAAAACTGAGGTAGGTAGGCAAAAAGAAGCAGAACAATTAAGGTTAATGGGTGGCCCAACACAATTTCCGGCAAAAACAGTTAATGCGCAGGAAACATGTGAAGCAAGAAGCATCATGATGACGGCGCAGCAGAAAATCTTTAATAATTCAGTCTTGAATAATACCTATGGGTGCAGGCAGACTAAACCAAACAGCAAAAAACCGGCCGACCGACTGACAAGCAAGAAACTCGCGGCCGCAAGCCACGCGTGCACCTCACCAGCACACACTGCCAGTGCCAGACAACAGACAAGCAGACGGCGTGAACAGAAAAATCGATACACACGGCCGTTGCAGGTAGGCGGCCAAAGTAAACAAACAGACAACTACATACGCGCGCACGTAACTGCAATGTACGCAAAAATAAATGATTCTCTTTCTATATTTTCTGGAATTAGCTATTAGTTAGCGCAGATAACAAGATTACTGACTCCGTTTCAAAGTTAAATGAATTCAGAGTTTTTTGCAAATAACTCCTTATGGATGCGTCGGCGCGCTTTGGGCCGTATGACCAAAGTTGTAGAGGGGGCCGAGCTCTGTACTGTGGTGCAACCTAATCTGCGCAACATTGATCGGTAATCCTAATTTGCGCGATGGAAAAAAATCAACTTTTCTTGTAGTGGGTTTGAAAGCGATTTGAGCACTGCGTTCGATTGCTGAGACCGTGAGGATTCTAAAGATGTATATATATTGTTTGTAGGTCGAATGGTTCCAAAGATACGGACTTGTAAAGTTACCCTAAGTATGTATTAGCGGTCGGGAGCGCGATCAGTCCAGTAGTTTTTAGTCGTCCATGTTTCCAGGCATGTTGGGGTAATATCGAATCGGCGCAAAGGTAATCGGCGCAAAGCGCAAAGTGGCGCAAATTTTTCAGTCGTTGCGTGAACATCTAAGATACTGTAGCCCGCGAAATTTAAATTATGTTGTCCTCTTCATAATTTGTCGTTGCATAAATGATGATTGTATCAGGACCATTTTTCAGTCGCAATAGGCACTGTATTTAACCTTCAAGGACTCAAGTTAATACCACTTTGGAATCCATAAGTTTCGATGCCAAAGCCAAAGTAGCCATTTTTAACGTGAAAAGCTAAGATTGAACCTAGGCCTGAGCTAAAACCAAGGCTTTAATAAATAAAGTCAGCTGGTTGGCGGGTGGGGGAATCGGCTTACGCCAATGTAAATGGGGATACTGAACTGAACGCACATGTAAAGTTTTTCCCGCATTAGCGCTGGTACCGTAAATTTGCGCTTTGCGCTTTGCGCCGATTCGATATTACGCATTTTGGAGCTTTTTGAAATATTGGCCCCTCTCTCTCGACTCTCACTAGCAAAATGCCCATGGACCCCCTACCTGGCGAGGCGAGCAACCCCCCTATCCAACCCTGTCTTCCGCCGTCACCGGACCTGTTGTTACATGATGCCAGTCTAGCTCGCGTGCGGGACAGGTCAGCTGGGGCGAGATAGCGAGGATGCGAGGGAACCTGTATGTTATGTAGCCGGTCAACCGGCCCAGCTCGGATGGGTTCTGTCTCTGATGGTTGGATTTTTGTGTGTTACTAACAAATAAATAAAAAAATAAAGGCTCAACTGACTTTTAGGGGTCCCTAATGAGGGCGTATATCTCAGGATCTAAGCAGAGCACATTGATGAAAATTTCAGCAATCTTTTAAGAATTTATTGAACTTTCATTTAAAAAAGGGGATCAGGTGTAGCTGGGGGGGGGAAATCAGGAACCGATCCCAAACAACACGCTCCGGATGGTCTGTTTTCCAAATATAAAAATACCCCTAGGGGGCGCTGTTGATACTACATTGTAGTAGGTTGAGTTTATGATGCCGCACCTACTTGTATTATGTAAATTGTGGCTACCTGTAACTAGGTTATTGTAACTGTTGAGCCACTGTCCAGCTAGACTGCTAGTTTATCACTCTCTTGCACTGGCTATGGCATAAAGTTGTACGTCACTATTCTGGCCGCCTGTGCGCACGCTGCGACAGGTTATGGGCCCAGTCCCTCGGCTTTATTCTTCTGTTGTTTACTGAGGTAAACCCCACGCACATCCCGCAGCTTTGGTGTCGGCTGGTCGGACCGGTGTGGTGCGTGCAAATGGCGGAGGTGATTCCTGCTTGTCTCGCTGATGCGTGGGCCGTTTCCGGCACTTCTGTTCTGGGGGCTTGGGTGGCTGATTCTGCGTGTTTGGATCGTGCTTCCAGCAACGAAGATGTGTCTGGACCTCAGTCAGATGGCATCGTTGCTTCTACAGTCGCGCAGAATGGATGCCCCTCTCAACAGACAGTAGGGGCCCGGAATGGTCAGGTATCATGTCGTTTGTGCTTGTTGGCTGATCCTGCTCTTGTAGACGCCATTTGTTCGGTTCGCCTCGGTTGGTCGCATGATGGTGGAGACCAGAAACAAAAACAACCCATCTCTCTTGGTTCCGGATGTCCCTCACGCGTAGGGACCCAAGCTGGTAAACCGGTTAGTCAGTCTAACTTACCCCGTGCTCTCGTTTCCGTTTCCGCTGATCACCTGGTACAGCCGGAGGAGGAGGAGCTTGCAGCTGTACCTCAGCTCCAGCGTGGAGGGTTTCTGAGGAAACCAGACGTACCAGCGGTCGTGTGGGAACCAGTCGGGCAGTCAGTGGTGCCAGCAGTCAGTGGAGTTCCAGCGGTTCAGGCAGTTCAGTCGGAATTGCCTGGTTCGTCCGGTTCAGAAATCAGAAGCAGCAGCAGCGGCCTGTGTCACCGGTGCAAGTGCATTGCATCCAGCCCAGCCACAACAGCTGCCGGTGGAGGACTTGTGTTCGCAAACACTTGGTCTGTGATGTGTTGTGTCTGTGTATCACTCTATTCTGCCGGTGTGTCACCTATTTTTATACAGGATAGTACATAAGCTATATTTGCAATATTTCTGTCTTTCTGTAAGTAATTGTTTTTCTCTGCTGCCAGATTCAGTAGATTGCATCTTGTATCTCGTTTTCTTATTAGTGCGTGTTTACTATTGCGGCATCAAGGAGGAGTGTTGATACTACATTGTAGTAGGTTGAGTTTATGATGCCGCACCTACTTGTATTATGTAAATTGTGGCTACCTGTAACTAGGTTATTGTAACTGTTGAGCCACTGTCCAGCTAGACTGCTAGTTTATCACTCTCTTGCACTGGCTATGGCATAAAGTTGTACGTCACTATTCTGGCCGCCTGTGCGCACGCTGCGACAGGCGCATCAGTATAGGTACGCTCCGGATGGCCGGTTTTCCAAATATAAAAATACCCTTAGGGGACGCATCAGTACAGGCACGCTCAGGAGGGCCTGTTTTAAAAACATAAAAATACCCCTAGGGTACGCATCAGTATGGGGCACGCTCCGGAGGGCCTGTTTTCCAAATATAAAACTGCCCCTAGGGGTACGCATCAGTATAGGGCACGTTCCGGAGTCGTATAGTCATAAGAAAGTTAATTATTTAATGTATAGTCCATTTCTGACCTTCCCTGATTCCCCCCCCCCCAGCTACACCTAACCCAAGGATTCATTCAAATCCGTTGAGATTTGCCTTAACTGACTTTTAGGGGTCCCTCCATTACACCTATATTAATTAATCTCTTTCTTGCTTAGGCTTAGGTTTAGGCTCAGGCTTAGGCTTAGGCTCCGGCTTAGGAGTCAACTGAATGCGGTAGATAAAATTGAAAATTTTGTTAGGGACCCCTCAGAGTCAGTTTTGCCACCGCTGTAGCAACTGCAAATCTCAACCGATTTGAATGAATCCTTTTTTAAATGAAAGATCAATAAATTCTCAAAAGATTGCTGAAATTTCCATTTCCGTGCTCTGCTTGGATCCTGAGATATACGGCCTCATTAGGGACCCCTAAAAGTCAGTTTTGCCAAAATGAATAAATAAATAAATAAATAAATAAATAGAACCAGAGAGGGGAGCCGTCCGGTTTAATAAACTGCCCCAGCTGACCTGCATATGTCTCGGAGTTCCAAAAAGTCCAAGAATCGCTGTGAAATTGCCTAGTTAGTTAGTTTGCTTTTAAGCATTTTGGATTAGAGGGTAGGCCTATGGGCACCGAGTAGCGGTATCGGCCGATGAGGGGTTTGTCAACCTCAGCCCTATCGTATCGGCCCATTGGTATACGGGAACGGGAGGTATTTTTTCCATTCGGTTTGATCCCAACATCTACACCAACGCCGACCAACTGGCTTCGTTACTATACGGTTTTTTACGACAGTTGTGGTGCGGCCCATTTGGTGGTAACTATTTCACTGCCGGTCCAATCCAGCCACCACACCAGTGTCTTGCATTTTGAATAAGCACAGCAGCTCCAGTCGGTTCCCGTTGACCTACTTGTACCTGCCATTACCGGCTTTCGTTGGCTTAGTGTAAACTGTCCATTTACCATTTGCAATGGCGCGGCGCCGACTGTCAAACGTTTATGACTGGTTTAGTAAGTTGTGTGGGTTGAGTGGTGCAAAATGGATGAAGCAGGATATGAAGAGGTGACTGAGCCAAGAGCAGAGGAGGAGTGCGATCTATCACATCGAGACTTGGTCAAAGTTCCAGCTGATCTAGCTGAGTCATGCGGGAGTAGACGTCGCTTGAATTTAAGCCACAATTGCCTACAGCGCATTGAGCGCCTGGAAAGTTTGAGCAGCTTAAGTGAGGTACTAATTTGACTGGAACAAGTTGTGTTTAAAATTTTGGTCAAATTAAATGCAGGAGGTCTGTCTGCACTGGCTAAGGTCACACCCCTCAGATCCGAAACCCCGAGGTTACCCCGTCTATTTTTTCTCCCTGTCAATCAATTTCTGGGCTAACTTTTTCGTGTTATTAAAAATTCGTTGAGTAAAAATGCAAAAGTTGACTAAATAATACTACCCCTCAATCTATTAAGAGTCGTTCTCTGGCCGCATCGAGTTTCAGTATTCAGACCCAAAATTGAAACTTTGAGCTAGAGAGCTATAAGTTGCACACTAATACATTGAGTTATCTTTCAGCTGCAAAGGATTAGTGGATCTGACGCTCCTGTCCTGAGATATAGGCTTCCGAAAATCGGTCCGCTTAACTATGGGACCAAAACTTCAAAGTCTAATTTCTCGCTTCGTACTCGGAATTCGGACCTAAAAGTTGGGGGTTTTAGAGTACTTTTAGACTGCTTTAAGAAACTTTTGTCAAATTTTCGTTTTCAGAAGAAAAATTTTTTCGCCCACTTTGCGCCCCCTAGCTCGTCTGGAACCCCCAACCCCGTTTTTTATTTCAGAGAAATGTTGCGCTATCAATTACCTACCGTTTGGTGTGAAGCATTGTTTGCTCAGACCCGTTGAGTGTGGGAAAATTGAGGTCAAACATGTTCCAGTCGCAAAATTTTCGCACTTCTCTCAGGTCTAAAATCCTCAGTTTTTAAGTTCGAATTCTTACTAGTAGGTTGAAAACCGGACTTGGGAATATTGGACCTGGGAAAAGTGCGAAAATTTTGCGATGGGACATATTTGACCTCAATTTTCTCACGCTCCACGGGTCTGAGCAAACAATGCTTCACACCAAACGGTAGGTAATTGATAGCGCAACATTTTTCTGAAAAAAAGAAGAACGGGGTTGGGGGGTTCCAGACGAGCTAGGGGGCGCAAAGGGGGCGGAAAAATTTTTTTTCTGAAAACGAAAATTTGACAAAAATTTCTAAAAGCAGTCTAAAAGTACTCTAAAACCCCCATTTTTAAGTCCGAATTCGTGCTAATAGGTGGAAAACCGGACTTGGAAATTTTTGACCTGAGAAAAGTGCGAAAATTTTGCGACCGGGACATGTTTGACCTCAATTTTCTCACGTTCTCCGGGTCTGAGCAATCAATGCTTCACACCAAACGGTAGGTAATTGATAGCGCAACATTTTTCTGAAATAATAAAAACGGGGTTGGGGGTTCCAGACGAGCTAGGGGGGCGCAAATGGGGCGAAAAAATTCTTTTCTGAAAACGAAAATTTGACGAAAGTGCCTTAAACAGTCTAAAAGTACTCTAAAACCCCCTATTTTTAGGTCCGAATTCCGAGTATGAAGCGAGAAATTAGACTTTGAAGTTTTGGTCCCATAGTTAAGCGGACTGATTTTCGGAAGGCTATATCTCAGGACAGGAACGTCAGATCCACTAATCCTTTGCAGCTGAAAGATAACTCATAAGTATGTATTAGTGTGCCAACTTATAGCTCTCTAGCTCAAAGTTTCAATTTTGGGTCTGAATAGGGCAAAGGACCAAAACGCGATCTGACCAGAGAACGACTCTTAACTCCTTCCCCTTCGGCGGATGACGGTGCTCTGGACTGTATACCTGGTATATCTCTGCAGGAGACGCATGTTCAGTATGTTTCGGTTTAGCTGGACGTTTCTAACAATCAGTTGCGCAGGCTCTGCGGATTGAGTAGTGTACGGAGCAGTCTGACTCGACTTGACGTGTCTAGTAACCAGCTCCAGAGTCCAAGTGGTTGCAACGATTTGTCCAAGCTCAGATGGTTGTCTTTGGCTCGTAACTGCATTCAAGTAAGCATTAACTTTAGGTAGCGGCCGCTGACCCCTACAGAAGTTTGCTGCGGCTGCCGCGCCGCCGCCACCTGTTTCGGAATCGGAAGCCCTTTTTATCGTTTTTTGCTTGTTTTTAGCTCTAAAACGCTATTTGGCAGCTTAAAATAGCGATTTTCAGCCTCTTTGCTGATAAAAACGTGCTATAACGCATTTCCAGGCGTTCTGGAGGTTTTTGAAATTTTGGATCCCCACTGGGCGAAACCCCCTTGGACCCCCACCTGACGTAAAGCCCCCTCCCCCGCTCCGGCCGGGACCTGTCACTTTTAGCTGCATTTCGGCCCAAATCAGCGATTTTAGCCGAAAAAAATATTTTTGCCATTTTGTAGCGCTTTTGGGCTCAGACCTCCTCCGGCGGGCGCCATACCCCCACCCCTCTCCCTTCGGCGGGTGACCTGTTACATGTATGGGAAGTGTCAGAATCGATTCTGGTGGTCATGAATGCCCCATTCAGAAAATTTCAGCCAAATCCATCGATTTTAATCTATTTACCTGTTGCCCCCTTTTATGTGAAATTTTCAAATAACGCCGTTTTTAGGAATTTTTGCAAACTTTGACTGACCATATTTCTGGAACGGTTTGAGCTAGAAAAGTGGTATTCGCACCTTTTTTACTGGTGTCGACTTAGTGCTGCCGGTCAATGTGAGATGTTCATGTCTGTGTCGAGTGTGTGTGTGTGTGTGTGTGTGTGTGTGTGTGTGTGTGTGTGTGTGTGTGTGTGTGTGTGTGTGTGTGTGTGTGTAACTGAAGCCGATCATTTTGAGGTTGGACGGGCAAGTGCCGGAGGGCCGTCTCCAAAGAGGATATTTGGTTCTCATTCAACAGTAAAACTTGCAGCCGCTTCAGACTGCTGACGTTGGGAATGGCATCGAGCCGATTGCAGCTGAGGTTGAGGTACGTCAGCTGCGTCAAGCAATCCAGGATAGGCATCTTCTGAAATGTACGTGGTGTATTGTCCGACCGACCTCTTGCACGTCATCCAACTCACATCCTCCGGCTACCACCAACCCTTCAGATCGGAAAGCCTCAAATTTTAGCAATCACTATAATTGTTGGTAGATATGCCATTTCCAGTTTGTATCTGAGTGAAAGCATATATTTCCATTTTATCGTTTTCCTTTTCAGTACTCGGCAGAGCGCGAACTGGTATTGGGGTGTTTTTCAGTTATTGGTATTGGTATTTTTGTGCCCCACTACCCAATACTAATTAGGACCTATAAAAATCGAAAAAATCGCTGTTGAACTAAAAAACTTACCTGAAAAAATTGATAAGATTGACCGATGATTAGGTATAGAAAGCCGTTTTTGCGTTAATAAACTAAAGGTTAAGAATGTCTTCTACTGTCCACTTTTCTAAGTAGTACACTAGTAATTAGTTTAATTTCTCTGTTCTTACCGAAGATAAACGTTTGTGATTCAATTGAAATTTGTCATTTTAGTGATACAGAATGTATAATGTATTAGTACTGTACCCACGGGGTGCGGGTCCGATAAATTTCTGCTAATTTTGCACTCAGAATGGCTTAAAATGCTTTCTTCCATTTTTTCAAAATTTTTCGCCCTAGTTGCACAATGGCCCAACCAGCCATACATGGGTCGGGGGGTAAGGGGGTATACCCCTCCCCCTCGGCCGGCCATACCCCCCCCCCCCCCGAGGTCTCCAGACCCCCTACCCCCTCCGGATTTTTCCGGCCCATGTATGCAACCAGCCCTCTTTAAAATTTTAATCCCTGTGAAGGAAATCCTGTGTACACTACTGGAACGTACCTGTTCACTAAAATGTAATTTTTGGCTGAGCTACGCAAGTATTGGGGGTCTCAGGTATTGGGATTGGGTTTTTCAGGTATTGCTCGCACTCTAGTCCTCGGTGTCAATCACCCGAATTTTTGCTCGATCCCCTTACCGAATGCAAGCGGATACAATCAGTTCGACAAAAAAGTTTTGCCGACTGATCAGTTTCCCAAAAATCAGATCAACGGTCGACCAGATTTGGCCATGGCGTGCTCCGGTTTCCTCTTTCATGCTTTCCGGTTAACTCCCCAATATCATCTCACCCGATACCAATGACTCAGTGTACAGTCATTCAAAACTGCAAAAAGTGTCCTGGGCATCAAACGAAAATGTGGGGATGGGGTAGGCCTACTGATTTGAAGGGTGGGAATTTTTGGCGGGTGAGTCCAGAGAAGATCTGCTTCAGTTTTGTGCGAGGTTGGGCTATAAACGCTTCCACAAGCCCATGTATAGCCAATGTGTTTTAGAGCTCTTACGATAGAGCTCAAGTCGTGCTGCTTAATTTTGATTGTTCTCAGGTTCTACTTAGATGCATTGTTATTTTTTCAAAAATATATGCTTGCTACATGTAAGGAGAAGCCAAACAAGACCCCAAAAGCGTACTTACGGCACTAACAAGCAGTACGCTCCAATTATCCGGTGTTAGATTCTGTCTCAAATCGTCCGTTTTAAAACCCTGTTTTTCTAAGAATCGACTTTTGCTCCTTAACCCTTTCCAATTCACCAAAAATGTTCGTAAAAAATCCTCACACGAAAAAAAACGCAAAATGCACGCCACACTTTTCGAAAAGCTGTCCATGACCACCACCACCACCCGAAAAACTCGGACAAAATTCTATCATGATCCGATCTACACCTGATCGCCGCTCTTGTGTTCTTCATCGTTTTTCCATCGACACAATATAATATTCATTCGGTAAATAGTTAATACCACGAACATCACACACACACACACA